>MQRK01221720.1:25931-49036 GCA_001938485.1 Girardia tigrina
CGATTGATTAGTGAATTCAATGGAATAATTATCCAGGATCTTGATTCGGGATTTTGATGTTTTCTCATCTGTCTCCACTTTCACTGCTCCATTCGTTAATTTAAAAATTTCCTCATTGATATCTTTATACTCCCAAGCACCCTCTTTCAAATCAAGTTTTGTATAAAAATAAGCATCATTGTTTTCTCCCCGAATAAGCGAATTCCTAATTCCCTTGATTTCCTTTGGTAAATCTTTTCCTTTATGTAGAATAATAAAAGAATTGTTTTCCGAAGTGACATTTGCAACAGTATTATAAGTTGAAAACCAGACCAATCCGATTTCGTATTTATACCGCGGATTCAAATCCAACTGAATAGGCAGCTTAACCTTGATTTCCGATTTCGCAGCAGAAATTGTAAACGTTGTAGAAAATCCACTAGTCTCGCCCATTTTTATCAAATATTTTTTTCAATAATTCCTCTTGTTTTTCTTTTGATAATAATTTTTTTCGTCTTAATTTCTTCATAATATTCAAAATATTATCATCCAAACCATCATGACCAGCCTTCTTTGCAGCGATATATTTGTACAAATATGAAAACATCGAAATCGGGTCTTTGGGTATTCCCCTACCAGCTGTTTTTCTTTGTGGAGCTGGTGATTGAATAGTATCGAAAAATGCTTCTTTTTCTTCCTCTTTCTTTTTCGCTTGTTTCTCAAACTCTTCATTCTGCTTCCGCTCTTCATCCGTGAATCCTTTTATTTCTTTTGGTCCCACTTCTCCCTTCAGTTTTCGCAAAGCATCATCACAGAAATCAACATACTTAATAGTAATATCCTGATAATTGAATCCCGCATTTTTTATCAATAATAAATATTTTTCGAAAGATTTCTCTTTTTGTTCCACAGTATATCTTTCATCGTAAATAATATCATAATTACCAATTAGAATATTATTGAATAAGTCATCAACCTCAACTCTAAAACCCGCATTTGATTTCACAAAATACAATTTTCCTTCTATATTGGTTAAAATATATGTATGTTTGTTTAATTCCATATATTGATATCCCTGTGCATGCTTTCCAAATTTCGGAATCAAAGTTGTCTTAAGTCCAAAATTATCTTTATATTGTGTTTGCTCAAATAACTCAATGTATGGTTGTGCGCGATGAGATATGAATACTGTTCCCAATTTCTGTGCCAATTGCTCTAAATATTTTTTTGCTTCAGCCTGATGACTGGTAATATATTCCTTATCTTGGGGATATTTCTCGGTCATTTCCTGCATTATCGGAGTTAATTCTTGTTGGATTAATAAATATTCCTGTTGATACTGATCAAAAAAAGATTTGGATTTTATATTATCATAATTCTTTATATCGACTTCGAGAAATCGTTTGAGATCATTTTCCAATTTAATGACTTTGGTTTTTAGAGCTGAGATTCTGTCTGTGATGGGGCCTTGCATTCCAGTTAATAAAGGTTGAAACATTTTTGACATTGACGTTTGAAAATCCATAGCACCAGTCCGGTATTCCCGCTCTTGGTCATTATACTGTTGAAATGCTCTAACTTTTTCTCTTAATGAATTCTGTAAATAATTAAGATATTTTTGATGGTCATTCATTTTTAATATTTAAATCAGCTAGCCGTTTAACAATTCGTTCCTCTTCTCGTTCCTGTTTTGCTAATAATTTTGCCAGGATTTCTTGCTCTAGTAATTTCAATTTTAATCTTTTTTCCTCAGCTCGAGCCCTGATCTCGTCTTCCGATTTCACAGGTTTCTGTTGTCGATCGTGAAATTGATAACCCTCGTTTCTGCGAACGTATAATCTTTTTTTAATTTTTTCATTATATTTCTGTCGAGCGGCTTTCTCTCTTCGTAATTGTTCTGGGAGAGTCTGCATAAAATTATACAAATCATTGACATTAACAGGTTTATTCTTTTTTATTTTTTTATTAGTATTCATTTTCTATTATTCCCGGAATTCGGATCCCAAGGTTCCAAGTACAAACCTTTCCCGGTGAATCGACATTTCAATTTCCCACCCAATTTCCGATTCCGAGCTAATAATTTATTTTTTGATTTTTTATCTTTATTTGTTTGATTAATCTGTTCACGAAAAAAATTCTGAATTCCTTTACCAGTATAATCGTCCCAATACAACCCTTCTCCTTCGTCTTCATCATCTTCATAATCTTCATTTTCATAATCTTCATCATCGTAATCATCTTCATCTTCTATTCCTTTTCCTTTTTTTCCTTTTTTCCGCAATCCCGATCCTGATTTTCCTAAAGAACTTCGAATAGCTAATTCAGCAATAGGTAATATAGCTTTCATTATAGGACTTAATTCTCCGCCTTTTGATTTTTTCTTTAATCCCGATCCTGTTGGCGTGGCTGGCGTGGCTGCTTTGGCTGCAATTTCTTGTTGCAATTTCTGGTTTTGTAATCTAATACCCTCGGTTTCAGCCTGATTTTTCTGTGCTTCTTTTGCTTTTTGNNNNGTTGTTGCAACTCCGGCTGCTGCGCCGCCTAAACCGCCAACAACAGTCATAATTAATGGAATTAATGCCGCCAGTGGTAATAATCCGCCAGAATGGTATTTATCCCCAATCATTCCTCCTTTCTCTTCTATTTTTTAAATTTTTTTCAACATTTCCCGATTCAAATACATTTCTTTTCCTCCATATCTTATTAAACCAGGAGTTTGAGTATCTATCAATTTTCGTATTTTTAACGAGTCCGTCATTTTTGTATTTTTACTTTATTTTCACTTTCCCTTGAATGGTTCGATTATCGTGATTTGCGATCCGCGAATAGACATTTCCACCTTGGCTTCCTGGAGAATTACGCAATACATTTTTGGAATAAACGTTTCAGATTTTCGAATTAGCAGTGTAACGGAGACATTGTTAAGATCCAAAGTTTTATCAATATCCGAGGTATCGAAACAGACAATTGGATAAAAAGATTTCCAATCTTTCAGCGATAGCATTGGGGCCTTATCTTGGAATCCGCGGCAGCATTGCACGTAACTATTATATAATTCATAAAAATTCCGATTTTCTGTATTATTCACCATTGGCTGGATTGGGTAATAGGTATTATTTAATTTTAATTGAATCGAGAATTCTTTAGGATCCATTTTGAACAGGGAATTATTTTTATTATATCCCGAATTATCAGTTTTCATTCCGACGAAAATATATCTTGGTAAATAATTCAGATATGCCGCATTCCACGAGAAAACCTTTTAGGCCGTCAAATCGTATTCCACTGAGATTCGCTGGAGAAAATCCACATAAATCGGTTTATCTTTCAGATTCAGCCGATCCACCAATCGGGCATAATAATCAATATTCAACTCCAGTTGATTCATGTGCAGTTCCAAGGAATTTATTGTAATAGTTCCTTTGGTCCCATTTTTCGCGAAAAAAATATTTGCATTATCCATTTTTCGAACCAATGTGAATTCCAGAAGAATATTATAAATAACTCGGTTATAATTTTGCAAAAATCCAAAGAGATGTTTCAGCGAGAAAGAGCCTCTGAATTTCATTAAATTGTATTGATTTTTCCGGATTTCAAATCCAATATTTTGATATCGCAAACCGACTGGAACTGCAGCTACTGCTGGCGGACCAGCGGCAGCATCTATTTTTTCTCCATAAACCATTTCATTGTGATCAGGGATAAAATCGGTTATTTCTCCACAGGGTAAATAGTTTCTATCTTTAGAGACATATAATAACATATCTGATACAACTCCAGGATTATTTATCGATTCAACGACATAATTTCCTAATTTTAATGACATACATGTAAATAATTTCGGGAAGAAATTAGTTTCTAAAACGGTATCACATTCTGTGATTGTGATATCATAAACCAGTTTTGCATTACAAATATCTATCGGATCAGTGGTTTGTGATAATTGATAAACTATAGTTCCATTGCTATTCAAATATGCCATTGATCCGGATGTTGGCGCCAGTTTTATTACATCGGATTTTTTTCAAAACATGAGAAAATTCTTTATTGTTATCGAAATCTAAAATTCCCAAGAAAATCATTCCTGAGGTTAATTGATTTATTGGTTTTTCGAAGCTTGTTTCCATTTTTAAAATAATTAATTATTTTGTACTTTGCCAATTCGCGTAATCTGTAAATCCGCTTCATAGAATCGTCCAAATAATTCTTTATCTTTTTCAGGATTTTTCAACTTATAAGTTACAGGATATTCATGATCCAAAACTTGAGAAATTTCATAAATTTCTCGAGTCCATTTCGGTTCATATCCTTTTTTAAAAGTTTGTAATTTCCGTTCCTGGTTTTTATTACGAGTACCTTCAGGTTTATCTCCGCTAAATATTTTTGTTTCGAATACCCGAACTCGATCTCCGACTTTGAATTTTGGTTTAACTTTTTTCTTGGGTAATTTTTGAGGTTTTGGAAGCGGAATAACATTATTAAACATTACATCGTGCGGTGATACGCGGATAGAGCTATGAATTCTATTATTATAATCAGATAATATTTTTTCCATTTCTAGCTCAGTGATAACTTTCTCACCTTTCTCAGTAAATAGTTTATAGATTTCAGATTTTAATGTTCTATTAAATCTTTCAATAAAAACAGGTTTTTCCTTTACGAAATACATTTTAATATTATTCGCTTTCAGGAATTTTTTCTCAAATTCTTTGTTTGTGAATTCAGCTCCCTGATCAACCCATAAATATTTTGGAATTGGTAATTCAGTATTTGTTAATTCCGTTAAGATTGAAATGAAAGCTTGGATTATCGATTCAGATTTCTTATTGGGAAGAAAACGGAAAAAAACCATATCGTGAATAAATATCTATAACTGTTAAAATGTAATATTTCCAAATTTTACGAGTTTGTCCTGATTTTGTTATTGTTGTTGCAACGACACCATTTTCAGTATCCTCTTTCGCGTCAACAGTTATCAAGTCTGCAGACCAAATCCGATTCAATGATTTAACATTTATTCGAAGAAAGTCTTTATTTTTTTTATGTGCTTTATGTAATTCTTTAGCTAATTGTTTATTATTTTTATTATCTATTTCCCCACCAAATGCGATTTTACCTTTCATAATTGTTTTTATGAGAAATCTTTCGAATTTTTGACGTAAAGTTAGATCTTGTAATTCATTAATATAGTGAATAAGATTTACATCCGCCAAGTGCCGATCTCGTAAATCTTCAGATCTGTAAGCGATATCATGTTTGTAGCATGCCTGATCCAATCCATCTACTGGTTTATTATCTTCACCGATTGGCTGATCTTGATCATCTAATCGAATATCCAATCTTGTTAGAGGACCGCAATAATTTTTACCCGGCAAATGCAGTTCACCGTATTTCGTTTTCATAAATCCAGGAATATATTTCGCAAAATTTCCCATAGATTGTTGAACGTCACCTCCTTTTTTAATAATCATCATTTTTGGAAGTAATTTATTTTTAAATAAAAAATTTCCAATACTATCAAGCTATTTCTGTAGACATGATATTAAAGGAATATTGTTAGATAGGAAAGAACAATAATATTTTTAATGTGTATTCCATGATATGTTATTAACTATTTCAATATTAGTAAAAGAAAATCACAAAGGTTTTATTTTTTATTACTCGCTTTCATCATTTTCAATATCTGAGTGCATGTTCGGATTTTCGATTGTTATTTCTTCTTCAGTAAATATATTTTTATAAATTTTTTTCTCAGTACGATCGAAATAAATATAATTATATTTTTTCCGCTGCCATTGATGAATGATTTCCCGCTGATATTCGTTAATATTTTCGCTATTGGGTAAGAGATCAGAAAAGATATAAGATTTATCTCTTTTTCCTAATTCGAAAAAAATGAATCCAGTGGAATTATTCCGGATAGAATGCTTATCCAATCCGTAGAAAGTTTGGGAAATATATATCGTATTACAATTATTATGTCTTCCCCTGGTAAAATATGATTTCATTATTTTCTGATCTGACAGATTCACCACGTCATCGAAAATAATGAGATTCTTTGCATCTTTTGGTAGCGAGTCGCAAGCGACGATTTGATTGGGATCACTTGAAAATAGGACTGATATCGCTTTTTCAGGATCTCTAATCAAGTATTTTGATTTATCAATATTATTTTTATTATTAATAAATCTTTTATACGCATAAACGAGATATTCTGGAGGAGGAATATAATCTTTATCAGAATCATTACCTAATTCCTCTTTTATCATTTCCAGTAACATTTTCTGTTTATCGAAAATATCGCGTATTCCGGTTTTTGTTAAAGATGATCCATCTTCAAAACGAAAACCACTTGCAATAACTTTCAATTCTGGTTGATCAATAGTTGTGGAATAAAATATTAAATTATTAAAATCGAGAAATCCGTCTTCTAGTAACATTTTAGTTAATAAAACATTTTTACCACAACCAGATTCACCAACTATTAACAGTCTGAAATTCTTTGGAGATAATTTGTTTTTAAACTTTGACTCGTACATTGTTAAAATATTCAGTTTTTCCTTCATTTTTAAGTTGGAAAAGTATTTTCCAAGCTTAAACATACAGAGGCTTCGCCGACCCTTTCGGTATTTTTTTTGTGTCAAAATTTCGAAAATGCAAAAAAAATATTTTTATAAAAAATGTCTGATAAAAAAAAAATTTCCAACGATTCCGACCAAGAAAAAAAATAAAAAAAATATTAGAAAAATTATTAGAAAAAAAATGAGAACCATGAGATCGGATATCTTCACCAAGTCCGATGATGACGAGAAAAATGTGAAATCGACTGGACGCGATTCTGAAACGGAATCAGCAAGTATACCTATAACTCCAAGTCCGAGAGTTCAAACTCCTGAAGCTGAATCTGATACCGATTCACCCAAATCAGCCGGATTTGAATCGGCTGATGAAAATAAATTAATAAATGAATTCAAATGCTTATATGAATCCAAAGATTGGCGTCGGAATCCCAATTTCAATGTTTGCAATTACTGCAAACATGAATTTGATAAATTGGAAAATTATAATACAACAATGCATTATTCTCATAATGCATTAGAAAGAAAAATGGAAAGGAAATTAAAAAATAAAGATATACAGATTAAATATCTTAAAGGGGATAACAAATATTTAAAAAGAAGATTTAGAGAAAAAAATGCCAATATTACTATTAATAATACTATTAATAATACTATTAATATCGGAAAAAAGGACGATGATGAAGATTCCGATGAATCGGAATATGTTAGTAAAGATTTTCGCCCATCATTGTTTATGAAACCTAAGGAATTATATTTAAGACAAAATATTACTAGTATGCAACAAGAATTATGGTGTTATATTAATGGTAAAGATTACAGAGCTGAAAGAGCTGAAAGTAATTTTGAAGAAAAACCTAAAAAGGTAAAAACTGGTGGCCGAAAACCAGGGACACCAAATAAAAAGACTTTGGAAAAAATAAAGGCCATAGAAAATAATAATAATAATATTTAAAATATATAATATCTTTCATTAAATAACCATATTATTTTTATTTTTATTTATAATATGCCTATACTTTTTAAAAATAAAAATTATATTGGATAGGCTAAAAATAACCCCTTTTTTCATGTATTTTACACTATATTTTATTAACAACTTTAGTTTTCCGTGGTTTTCCTTAGTTTTCCGTTGTTTAACTTATTAATCCGGTAGATCATTATTTATATTATCAATTTCTTGTAAAGTGGAAATAAATTCACATTCTTCTGGTGACCAATTATACATTTTATTTAACACTTTTGAAAGTATAGATTTTCGATTATTAAATTTTGGGATAGCTACAGATTTATCCAATATTTCATTTTGTTGTTTTATCAAATCCTCATATTTCTTTTGTTTGTCTTTATCATCGTTTCCAATTTCTTTCAAGCACATATCTATTTGATTATTTTTTGTATCTATCACATCATTTAAATACAGAATCTTTTCATCTTTTTTTTTCCACTTCTTCTGCCAATTCAGCGCAATAATCTACAGCGGTAAACCATTTACTTTTTATATCTACGACCTCTCCTTTCAATTGAAATATTTGAATGATTTGTTTTCGTCCTTGTTTCGCTTGAGATTTCAAATTCATCGTATCAAATTCTTTTTCAGCATTTGATATTAACTTTGATATATTTTTTTTATTTTTTATTTTCGCAAGTTCCATTTTCTTTAAGATAATTTGAATTTCTTTCTTCTAATATTTTCAACATTCTTTCACGATTTTCATTTTTAATTTTTTCAGATTCGGATTCCTGATCGGATTCCGATTCATGTGCGGAATATAGTTTTCCTTTTCCAATTTCAACTTCTTTTTTCTGTTTATATTTCGGTTTTGAAATCGGTTTAGGTTCTTTTTCTTTATCCATTATTTTCTTTCCTTTTTTCGAAGAAGAAGCAGATGGAACACTATGACGATTCAAAGATGGAATCCCCATATCTTTTAACATTCTCGCGAATTTGTACTCACTGCTTCCGATTTTCTTACAAGCGTCTTTATGGTTGAGACCTAAGTTTTTATATTTTTTATATTCTTCTATCATATTTTCGTTTGCTGTATATTCATTATTTATTATCCTTGCGCGAGAATATTCTTTAAGCAATTCAAAGTTGAAATCCTCCATTCTTTTCATATTTGCAATATCAAGCGAATTTTTTTTAGTCATTTTTTCTTTAAAATAAAATAACATTTGAAACTATCGGGTGCCAAAAAGCTATTCCGAAGAATAGTTATTTTTTTATAAATTTTCAAAATACAAAAAAAATTTGAAATAAAAAAATGACTGATAAAAATAAAAACAAATCTCATGCCAAGAAAAAAATTAGAAGAGCTGTTGTAAGTTTGGATCCAAGTGTGGATCTACCAATAGATTTTGATATTAATAGAGAAGTAGAATCTCCAATTACAGTAGAACCGCCAGAAGCAGAAACGAACCCTAATTGGGATAATCCATTATATTGCCGATTATGTGATAAATTATTTCACAATAAAGCTGCTCTAATATCGCATAAAAAAGTAACGCACATATCCGAAAAGAAACTAATAATATTAGTATAAAAATTGAAAATGTGGAAATAGTTCATAATTTAAAAGAAAATATTATTGATCTCGAATATTATTTCGAAGAAGATGGGAAAAAGGTATTATTCATTGAAGATATTACTCGATTAATTGATGTCTACGATAATCTGGATGAACGGTTGAAATTTCCAGTTCTTATTGATGTATCTTTGAAAGTTGAATTTATTAAAGGGGAAGAAATAATTGAAAAGGAAATCAGTTTACCGGCAAGAAGACTTCTGACGCAAAGACGAATGAACCGCCACGTGAGGCATCTGCCGGGAAAATTAAATGCAAAAATACGGGAATGCGAATTACGGGGATCTGGATTTAGCATTCACAAAATTGTTAAAATAAATATTAGAATATCTCCCTATAAAAATTCCACTTCAGGTATTTTTCTTGATCCACCGGATCGGTTGAAAAATTCCCATAGTATTATAAACATTCGAAATAAGGATGACAAATGTTTTCTATGGTGCTTTGTCGCGCATACGATGCGAGATCGATTAAAGGAAATAATAAATAAATCACGAGTTTCCAATTATACCAGAGAATACGAATCCAAGAAAAAGTATTTCGATGATATTTTCAAAGACGATATCAATTTCCCAACGAAATTGGAAGATATAAAACTTTTCAATAAAAGAGTCCCAGAAGAAAATAAAGTCAATGTTTTTGAAGTGGATTATCAGGGAAATGTATTACCGGTTTTAATCTCTCATCTCGATGTTAAAGGATTCAATATTTTATTTTATTCCCAGAAAATCAATGACGAGATAAAAACTCATTTTGTTTATTGTAGAAATATCAGAAGATTTCTAGCCTGCAAATATTTTCTTTGTCTTAATTGTATGTGTCAATTTCAATTGGAATCGACTTACCAAAAACATGTGGATATTTGTCAAAATAATAAAGCGATTAAAGCTTCTTTCCCGAAAGACGAATATTATCAATTTAATAAATTCCATTATAAAGTTAGAGTCCCTTTGAGTTAGAGAACCATTGAATACGATAATTATAAAGCAAATAATAAAGCTATTCGATTTCTAATTAGTAAATCTTTATTGATTTATTTTACTTTGACAATTTTACTAATTACGGAGTTTCCGTAATTAGTTTAAACAAAAACTAACAAAACTTAATTTATAAGAATAAATATATATTTATATATATATACATTTTCTCATATAAATATATATATCATTTAATTTTTTTTTATTTTTTTTAAATAAATTTAATGATAAAAAATAAAATTTTTCTTTAATGAAATTTAATTTAAAAAAAACGAAAACCGAACAGTCACTTTTGCCACACAAATTCTTTTTGATATTTTTTTTCATTTTTTTGTGCCATTTTGGCAATTTTTTTTCGATTGAATATATATTTAATAAACAAATAAGCATTCGAAATATGCAAAATAATCTCAACATTCATAAAATTGAAGACCGAATTCGACATTTGAGTGTACAAACAAATAACATTGCCATTTCATTTTATGCAACTATACAGTTTCATTTCTCAATAGAGCAAAGAGCGTTATTGATTCTCTGAGATATTTTAACCACTCTGTCCAAGATAATAGGCTTGTCGACTTCGGTAATGAACTCACAACACCGATTCATAAACCGATCAGGGTGCCAATTTACTTGTAATGATTTAAGTTCTTTACGAATACCATCGCTCTAGTCGATCAGCCAGTCAGAAATTAAGGAAGAGATGTCCGAGTCCGGTAGCCAAGGAATGTCTTTAATGGTGATTGTATCTGAACTGTTTAGTATTCGAATTTTCGATTCGAATAACAATCATTGACGCTTGAATTCTTCATAAATAGAACTAGAGAAATAGAAATAGAGTATTTTGCCATTGCTCGAGCGTGCTTTTCTCAGAATTGTCGATCCATATCGGCGTCATATTGTTCGATTTTATTAACTCCAATTTTCTTGGAAGACTGATGGTAACTGGGAGGATCACTTTTATTATAATATTCTCGTACCATTGTCTAGGTTCATCGATCATAGCTCTCCTATTCTTCATATTGATTGAAATAATCGTTTTCATATTTGCCCCATTTCTGATTGTACTCGGCTTCTGCCTCTTATTCAATCTCATCGATCCACGCCTCTTCATTTTGATACTTTTTTTAAATTCTGAATTTTAATCAAATCCGCTATTTTATTCAGTAATTCAAGAAGAGATTCACCATGTTTATTTTTTTTGCTGATTTAACTGAAACATTTCTAGCGACAAACAAATTCCAGTATTGAATAGCCTCATTTAACAATCGTTTCTTAATGCACGACTTCAATGCTAAATGAAGTGCGGTGTCGTGTTCTCTGTCTCCAATCAAACAATCGTATTTATTTTCTAAAGTCGAATTCAATTGCTCGAATATCAATTTATGAGGGAACGGATGTCAAACAACCCCCCACAAAATTGAAAAAAAATTAAAATGCTTACATTTTCCGGATCATTTTCTCTTCTGGAATTGGCATCGCATCTTCAACCGTTTCTGAAATAGATAGAATTAAAAATTTATCTAAATTAATTTGAAAAATTACATTTTAATTAAATATTTTCAACAAATTGGAAGAGAGACTTGTTTGGACATTAATGGACGGATTAAGTGATTTAATCAATAATGCTTCACAAGTAACTCTTTCCCAATAATTTTTAAAATTACTGCACAATATTTTAAAATTAGTTGTTTTCACCTCCGATTTACAACCCTTCATATGTCCAGCAATATTACTCCCATTACCCAATCGTCCATGCTACTGAATCCGTTTACAGAGATGACAAGACGTCTCTCCAATGTATGTAGCGTTGCACCCATTACACGAAAATTGATAAACCAGATTGGAACATAAACTCAAAGGAGTAAAGATTTATTGCTGAACATACTTTGAATTTTGTAAGATTTAGAAATGATTTTTAAATTCAAATTTTTACTATCGATTGATTTTAAAATAGACGATTTGAATTTTTTGTAACCTTCTGAACAAGGAACGATTAGCGTATATCCAATATTAGAATTTTCATTAGATATGAATAATGAATAAAGAACATGTGGGTAAAGGCGAATTAAAACCCGATAAATTATCTATTGTTTGCGAATATTTTATAGGTATTTTAATGATTTTTCCGACTGCTTTACGTGCTTATTCCTTCGTAATTTATTCATTATTCATTTTTTATTGATTAATTATTTTTATTCCAATTTCTTTATTTCTTTGCAAATTCTTTACGGATTTTCTCGCTTTTTACTTTATTTTGTTCTCAAAATTATTCTAGAATTTATGATAATTTTGTCGGATTTTTTATCTGATTAATTCAGCACGTTATTTCGATTTTATGGATTATTGATCCGTAATCATCCGCTTTTCTACTGGTATCGGTACTTTTTAAATCACTTTGCAAATTTTTAACACTTTTTGTTACCTATTTATTATAATTCTTATGTTTTATATGAACTTTTCTCGTTTTTTGTTATTCATTTTCGTTTTCGATTATTTAGTTTTAGTCTATTGCTCTTATTTTATTAAATTTTCTTTGATTTTTGATTCTATCTCAACAAAATCAATATAAAAATGCCTAACATTAAGAAATAGGAAAAAAGAAAAGAAAAATATACAATTGTTAACTATTATGAATTCAAATGGAGACTGGAGGTCACTTGCTAGAGAATTACCGGTTTCACTATCAACAGCATATAAATGGTTAGTATAGGGAGAATATGTGGAAAAACGAGGAGGTGAAAGATTTTAAAAATTCATTTGGATTATTTGGTTGAAATGATCGAAAATAATTGCCGGATTACATTAGTAGAGTTTGCTTTTGGATTGGAACAAAGATTTTCATTTTCAATTTCAAAGACGAAAATTTCAAAACAACTCGATTCTCTTTGTTACTCTCTTAAAAATGTGCGATATGAACCTAAACTGGGAAATAATTGAAAGAATAAAGAAAAAAGGAAAACTGTTTGTAGAAAGTCTATTAGAGTTTCAATAAAAAATGTGCCAAACCTGGTTATGAAAGAAAGAAATTTAAATTACCATATTTCAAGAGCACAATGTCAATCTGTCAAAGGAAAGAGACGTACTACAATAGCTGCAGGCTCAAAAGGTTCTAGTTATAGGATGCATAGACAGCATTGAGTTAATAAATGATGAAATAAAGAGAATCTCATTTAAAAAACAAAGCACAAAGGCTTGGATGAAGACCTAAATTCGTGAATCAATGGTTCAATATGATACCCCTGTTATCATCGCTATTGTTGAGTATTAAAATCTTAAATTTCAAATATTTATTTTTTAAAACACAAACCGTTAATCTTTAATCTTTAAACTTTAATTTGACTCTGCTTAATCAGTAGGTTCTTCCAACATAAATATATAAATGAATGAACACAAATTCTTTTTAGAAACTTTATTTTCGATAACAAAAATAACATACAGTTTTATATTGTTCAAATCAATAATATCAATAAACGTATTCAAAAACGGTTAAACGATGTGAGTTTGTCAAATCACAGTTTATTAACGTCGAAACTATAAATTTTATAAAACAAAGGATAACTGTTTAATCTTAAAGTTAAATGAACTCTTTTCTCCTATAAGGGATACTTAGTTTAACTTCAAGATAAAAATGAAAAGAACAAAAATAAATTTAGTTCACACGGACTCTTCTTTTAAAGTTTATTGTGGGAAATTATTGGTGTGACTATGACTGAATTCATTACTGTTTATATACTGATTTTTACTAACCTTGAAAATTGATTAACTAAAACAATTCACAAAATATTTTCAAATATTCAATAAATTTTATTAACGTAACTATAATGTGAATTGAAAATTAGTAATTTTTTACCAGAGAATTATTTTCAATTTTTCTACAAAAGCTTTTAGTTAAAATTTAAATTTATATTTTTCGGGACCACAACACTATTGATACTGCACCCTTACCACAATACCATCGAAGAGGTTTTACAGGAGCGCTAACAAGATACTCCGATTGGTACCATACAGTCCAATGTTAAATCTGATAGAAAATGTTTGGTCAGTAATGAAAAGTTATGCGAAAAGAAAACTTTCAAAGGAAATTGTGAAAATAGTGAATGATAGGAATTTTGATTTAACCATCAAAGAGCAAATATATCGTACATTTGAAAAGCTTGTAGAAGAGAGTCTACAAACAGTAACCCCAACAATATGTACTAACTGTATTGCTAGCATCTAAAGGAAAGTTTATTGCCGCCGCAGTTTATTGTTTAATCATGTTATATGTTATATATTCATAGTCTTATTGAATAATAATAAATGGGTTCCGTTTAATTTTTTAGTTAACCTTATTATTTTTTCTCATTTTGAAATTTACTATTCTCATTTTGAAGTTGAAAAGGTATTAAATTCCAAAGTTTTAGAACTACAAACATTATTAATTTACACCAGTTTCATTGGTAGAAACAAAACTAGCTGTTTGATTGAAAATTGAAGTGTGAAAAAGTCACAAATGATCGGTATATGCGTCAGAAATGATGAAAATGCAAGAATGTAAATTGTTATAGTTTTATAAAAGTGAATCAAATTGACTATAAAGCTTTACAAAAACCAAACTTAAGATCGATTTTTTAAAAGAAATTAACTATTTTGTAAAAAACTTTGACTGACAATCGACAGTTCTAAAATACTAATTAATTCTCGTTCGAATTAAAAAATAATTGCTTCCAATTTGTTTTTGATAATAAAAATATATGAAAGCAACATAAAAAACCCAAAATTATGTATACGATTTTTATCGAAAACTTTTTTTTCAATGAAAAAAGATAATAGCAATTTAATTATATAAAAGACCCTTTGACACCAAAAACTGAAATTTAATAATCGATAAGAAAGTTAATCGGATAATTTTTTTCAATAAAATACTTCATTCTAAATTACTTGAATTACATTAAATAAATTTGTTTTAATATCCATAATAGTTAAAGTATTTTTCAAGATATTTATTTGATAAGATTTTCCTTTATTTGATTACTAAAGTTTCATAAGATTTCAATTGAACAGATCTAATTTACTAAATAATAAATATCGTTTTATTTATATTTAATTGAAAAATGAGTAATATTTTGAAGTAAGTTTTATTATTTAATAATAACACAGAAAATTTTGTTTTATCTACCAAAACATAACTAATCCATTGAAAAATAGGTTTTATTTTGTTCGTATTGACGCTTTTTCGAGATAATTATTTATTGACTAGATGAAAATTGATCTAAAATGACAGTTATAAATGATACACTCGTTATAGATTAGAAATCCCGCGCAGACATTTACTAATGACATCCGTGTGATTTAATGATTTTCATGTCGCTTTGAATTTTATACTTATCAATTCTAATGTTTTGTGAATTAATATTTGATTATTTTTAATTATGAATTAATTTTATGAATAATTATTAATTAATTTGTGATTATTAATTCATTTATTTTCTATAATTTATTAATTATTTTGTGATTATGTATGATTTAATTTGTGAATACATATTAATTAATTTGTGATTATTTATGAATTAATTTGTGATTATTTATTAATTAATTTGTGATTATTTATGAATTAATTTGTGATAATTTATGAATTAATTTGTGATTATTTATTAATTAATTTGTGATTATTTATGAATTAATTTGTGAATATTTATGAATTAATTTGTGATTATTTATGAATTAATTTGTGATTATTTATGATTTGATTTGTGAATACATATTAATTAATTTTAATTATTAATTAATTAATTTTGGATTATTAATTAATGTTATTATTAGTAAATTTTTAATTATTTATGAATTAATTTATGAATAATTATGAATTAATTTGTGATTATTTATGAATTAATTTGTGAATATTTATGAATTAATTTATGAATAATTACGAATTAATTTGTGATTATTTATGATTTGATTTGTGAATACATATTAATTAATTGTAATTATTACTTAATTAATGGATTATTTATTAATCTGTAATTATTAGTAAATTTGTGATAATTTATTTGTGCTTATTTATCAATTAATTTGTGATTACTTAATAATGAATTTATTAATATATAACAATTTTTGATTATTTATTAATTAATTTATTTAATGTGTCAAATTTCATATATAAATGCTTACAAATTATGCATGTATCCGTATATGTATTGAACTTGTGTGTTTGGATATTTTCTATCCCTTCTATATAATCTGAAATATTTAATTGCTTTGATCTATTAGAATGACCCTCAGATCCATTGTCATTGGTTAGATTATATTTAATCTACTTATTTACGTATATTTATTTTCAAGAATCTAACCAAATGCCTTTGTGACATTTATAATCGGGAATCAGTGTAAATATTTATAATAAACTAAACAGAATTCTTCTCGATTATTTCGCAAAATTAATGGGCAAATAATCCGATTGAAATTCATCTAAAACCGTTTAATATTTTTAATAAATTTTTGAAAACTTATCTGTTTTAGTCAAATGGAAAGGAGCATATATCATTTATTGAAATATTAAAAAGCGAAACAGAAGCTATTGGGTACAAAGAACATTAAAAATATGGACACATTATATGTTTCACTGGAGTTAATATCATTTTCAACCCCAATAAAATTATTTTGGAACATTTCAATTAATCGGGGATAATTGGTCGGTAACAATTAATAAAATTAAATTTGTTTGGTTGGGAATTTTTGTTGGATAATTACATTAAGTAATAAATTTAAGTAATTTTGACGATAAACAATTTCTGAAGAAAAATAACATCTTATATTATCTAAGGATTGCATTTACGGATAAATTTAAGATTGTTTATTGAAAAACTTTGGTCCTTTTTAACAGTTCATTTTACATTTTTTAGATACTTACTTTTATAAATAATCAATTGCTTTACATTTAATGAATCGGGTCATTCAGAAAAATCTTCTATGATATTTAGTTAATAGAAATAAAGTCAGCAAAGGTTTAAATGCGAATATTTACATTCAATCATTTGTCAGAAAAATATTTTCCACATTCAATTTGAATGATTGATACCATTGTATTTGTTATCATGATTTTATAAACAAATATTAACAATTAGAATCTAAATGCAGGCTAAATACCAGATCCCAAATCTTAAAATTTTTAAATAGATTTTTTAAAATATATTATTACATTAATTTCACGATAATTTTTAAAATGTAGTGCTTCGACAAATTAACTCCAGTGAAACATACAATGTGTCCATATTTTTAATGTTCTTTGTACCCAATAGCTTCTGTTTCGCTTTTTAATATTTCAATAAATTATATATGCTCCTTTCCATTTGACTAAAACAGATAAGTTTTCAAAGCGTTTTAAAAATATCTTAGTTAAGCCTGAGCATTTTCGCCGAACTTAGCTAATCTTTACAACGTTAGTAGTTATTCATAAAAAAGAAATTATCTCTACAGTCTTTAAATTTAATTTTTTTCTTAAAATTAGAAATTCGTTCTAATAATTTGCAAGTCTCTAATTTTATGAATAATATTTGTAAAAAAACCCAACCTTTTCAATAATTTATTTAATATTTTAATTTCATGTAATATTAACCAATCATTTGAATCACTTTGTTATCGATACAAAACTATCAATTATTTATTGTTCTTTTTTTTAAATTTATTGTTTGATAAATGGATTATCTATTTGAAAATTTTATAAATCTTGATGTATTATAATGCTTTAATTACTAATGAAAAAAAACCTTAAAAAAACTATTTTTAAGGAGAAGTAATTTATCAAATATCATGAATTCCTCCAATGATTTTCCAAGCGAAACGGTGTGTTATTATAGACGAATTTTATTATGATTACAATAAATAGGGTTTTCAGATCACAGAAATATCTGAAGATATCAAGAATATCATTGGGGAATACGAGACAGATGGATCGTTGTTGAGTGATCCATCTATGTTAGAAAAAATCGTCAATAAAATTAGTGCGGAGCTCCGATTGGAAGAATCAATCTCAACAGTATTGCTCGCAATGAAATCGTCTCAGTCGCGATCATTCAACACTATTAACAGAATCCATTCCAATAATAATATAAATATTAATAATGGTCGATACAATCAGTTGCCTGATTCATCCACAGATTCAAAAAATAGTAAACCTAATTTATTTTTTTTTCTTTAGAGAACGAATTTATTTCTTCCTGGATTTTAATATTATATAAACAAATTTTCTTTTTTAACGATTAACAATAAATTATACAATTATAGTTTGTGAATGAATTTTCATTTTATCCCAGAACGGGCTTCAGCTAAAGGCTACACTTAGGTTTTTGTTATCGTGAGGTAATCATAACACACAAATTAAAGGATAAATTCACCAGACAAGTCTAGACATCCTTATACATACTCATTCTAAGTTTTAATTACTTTTTAAAATATTTTTCGTTAAATATTTCTTTGTGACTTATTTTTAGATAATTTTTTTGTTTTCTGAGATTTTTGAAATGTGATCGAAAAAATATCAAAACAGCACTGAAATATTTTGTTATCTGTAGTGAATTCACTTTTAAAACTTAGAAAAGAAGTATGACTTTTCTAGTTAGAAAAATATATGAGGTCTATTTCGGTTGTAAGGTAGGGGACCATGACAAATTCGTGGTGCGTTTAAATATCGAAAATAAATATGTTGAAAATAACACGTAGAAAATATTTTTTTTGTTTTTAAACCATACATTTTCACTGCTCTTAATGGGATTTTAAAAACTAAGAAAGACAATGTTATGATTTCTCATGATGAGTTTTTATTTAAAAAAATAACAAACAGTAACGTATATTGGAAATGCAAAAACCGTGATGTGGTGCAACTGCTATAACTTCCGTTTCTTACAAAAATGATTTTACTATATGTATAAAAAGCAGTACAATCTCATTTGCAAAATTTGATTTGAATAATTTTTCGAAAATAAAAATAGAATAAAAGAGCATTCCCACAACAATTTCATTTCAAAAGGGAATTAATTTTATATGGAATTGGAAATAGTTCAAGAGCTGTAATTTCATATACGAGATCAACTGACAGCTTGGTTCCAAGGATACAGTGTTATCACAGAGACCAGAAAGTTTCAAATGTAAATATTGTTGTGGAAGAGCTGGGTCTGATCAATGAGATGATTCCACATTGTTAAGAATCCGGTTTTTTTAACAATATGGAAAAAAATTATGGAAATAAAGTATGAGTTCAACAATTCTATTTGGTGTATAGACTAAACTTTTGCAACAAGCCTTTCAGAGTATACTCAGGTATATACAATTGAAATCGCAAGAAATCATCATGTTCTTATTGTCTATGCAAAATTGTAAAAAAAGTCACAGCAAACTTACAATAGGTTTAGAGATTTTAAAATTATTACTTCCGAACATTGATCCTCATATAATTATTTGCGATATCGAATAAATGCTTTTCAGCCTGCATTTCCAATTACTCAGATGCATTGATATTTGTTTCATTTAGGTCAAAACATTAAAAAAATAGTTAATTATGGGCTAAAAATTAGATAGTAAAGATAAAAACTTAAGAAAATATACAAGAGCGTTGCTTAAACTATCTTTTGTACATAAAAACGATAAAAATAAAGCATGAGAAACGATCTGCTTATCAAAAATTTGCTATGTTTACTAATGGAGAAAATATAGGAAGAAAAGCAAAATATGTTGTTTTTAACGAAAGATTATTTGTATTTTTTATTGGAGCGTAATAATAGAGATCCTACAACATACATTTTTGAAGTGGCCTGTTTTATTTACTATTAATAAATTATGGCTTCTATATTGGTAATATGAATAATTTGGTAACCGGATGAAACAGCAAAGGAAAAAACAACACGACAGAACAGCATAGTGAAAAAAAACAGCACAATTAATATAACTAGCATTTATTCACGAATTTTGTATTGCATTTTGACATGTTACTCACTGCAAATTAGCCATCCTTCGCAAATACTTCAACTTGTCTTCCTCAGCTTGGTATCCTTGAACTGCAGCAGCAACCTGTTGATGAAGTAGCTGATACTTCTTCTTCATGACCCCTGGTTGACCATCCTGTGCTTTTATCAATATCGGCGTCCTGTTGGCCATGTCAATCTGAAGACCAGAAAAGAGAGACCAGACACTTGGATGACTGCAGTGGAAGATGACATTAAGCGAATTGTGGAAGCCTTCACAGCAGTTTGTTGTCTTTGGTGATTGTTCATCAGCAGCTTCATAGTAATTCCAGATACTGATGGGAAATTGTTGCTCTCGTTCTGCTGCACCCTCAACGTAAGTAGAAAAGAAGTAGGTGAGGATATCATTGTAGCTTTCCTCATCTGGAAATGTGGCTGCAAGTGTATCAAACACAGCTCTCACTTCTTGCATTGGCACAAATGCCAAGACAGACAACGATTTTAGCATCAACTTGACTTCAATATCAGACTCTAACTCGATTTTCAAGCCAGCAGTGTTGATTTTTCTGATGAGGCTTTGACAAAGATGAAAGTAGCATCCTTTGACTTCAGTGTTTGGAAAGTCAATCAATGATGCAGAGATATGTCCTGGACATATGAAATTACGCAAAATTGTTGTTAATTCAGCCTGAAGATGGTGGAAAATCCACCGAAATATATTGCGAAAATATATTTATTATCGATTTTTAAATGACCCTTTAATTGACAAGAAGAATGTTATATAATTTAGTAAAAAAAATAATTGTGCTGTTTTTTTCACTATGCTGTTTTTTCTTGTGTTGTTTTTTCCTTTACTATTTTTTCATGGAACCGAATAATTTATTTATAAACATAGTTATTTTTTAAAACTAAATTCTTTTATCTATAAATATAAATATTTTTTCACTTATTTTCTTCCTGTTTTTGAAATGTTTTTTTCGACATTCCAAGTCTATGGCCTCTCGAGTTTTTGGCATAGGAATATAATTGTCATGTGGTACATATCTCATTGACGATGGTAAATTGGGATACTCAATTTATTTTTTATAGAAAACCACAAAACATTCGTTAAGCAGAAATAAAAGTCTGTCATATGATCCTAAGGCTCAAGCCATACCATATGAATCGGAAATGGCATGGAGTTCTTCATATTTCAAATTTTCAATCCATTTCAATCATTGTAGTATTATTTAGAGGAATTGAGGCCTGAAAAAAAGTTGGACTATAATTTTATGCAATTTACTCTGATTGGTCCCCCAGCACTCCTTGTCTAAAATTATATAATTTGTGTCATGTATTCAGTTGATCGAACATGTTGATCAATCCAAGTTTCTGATTTGTTTCCGAATTAAATTATTTGAATCACACTTGGAGCTATACCGATCATTAATTTCAGCAACGGTTTCGTAAGAATCAATGATGATATTTGAGTTAACTTCGCATAATGCTTCTCCAGCAAATTTAAAATTCTTGTGTTCTAATTTTTTTTCGATTCTTCGAATTTTTATTCAGATCTATTCACATTTTAAAATGGTTTTAAACGATTGTTTTGCATTTTTGGTTCACTAAAGTTGATATCTTTAACTTCTAAATTTCGTTTATTTGCAAAAAAACATCCTACTTCACTACTAAATATGGGATGTAGATTTAACATAACTTATTCTGAAAGTGAATTTTATTGAAAGAATTTTTGTAAGACGAAATGAAATGTAGAACAATAATAAAAAAATAGATTTTTTTATTATGTAACAACCTTTCGCACCTTCTCCCCCTCGTAACAAAATCACTGACCCCTCTTCCCACCTCAAGCGTTATGCAATAAGTGACCGTTTACTAATAATTGTTACAATCGACCGTTGTAACTGTTGCAACAGCTATTTCAATAATATTTATCAACATCATATTGTCCGAAGTACCCTATAACAATTTTCTGCGAGAAAATTTAGTTTTAGAAAACATTTTCAATGGGTATTAAGTAAGGCGGAAGAAAAATTAAGAAATGAGTTGTATCAACAAACATGTCGAATACTTGTTGCGTTTTATTAATCGACGTATTTCCCAATACCAATCACGCTCCGGTAATGCTATCTTAATTTAATCTTAAAAATCAACCGTGAAATGAAATGAAAATGTTTGAATTATCAAATCACTTTGATATCAATATCTTATATATGATTCCATTGTATATTCATTGTAGTTATGAGAGATATATATCATCCTCTTAAATGTCGGAATAATCACTATTTAGCTTTAGTTCGTCGAAGGTTATAATTGAAACCGGACTTGCCAGTAAAACTTATCTTTACTCTTGCTTGCGGTGAATTTTGGGAGAAGTTTAATGTATATCATTTTTTGTTGCATTTCAAGGCATTATTTACACAAGTAGTACTCAAATTAACATAATCGGTTTCATAAATCTTGTTCTTGATATTTTCTGGAGTTGCGTACCGGAGTTGTTCAACTATGTTTTCAATTTTCTGCAATATTACTAAAGTTATTTTTATTTTTCCACTGGGTTTTTAATATTACATTATTATATTAAGATCACTAATCAGAATAAAAGCTTTAAACTTGAATGTGATAATTCTTGTAATAATCCACCAAATAGTATTTCTGTCATCTGTATGAATATGCAAAAAATAAAAGAAAACATATTGACATTCTGAACTAAGTTTCCGATGATCAAATTCATATTTATTTTTCTATCGACTACTAAATCCTTTATCAAGAAAAATCTATTTTATTAATTTTTAAAACTTACTTTTTTAAGGCTGATCACGAATTATATACTTTGATTATCTTATTTAAATCGTAAAATGGGATTAAATATAACTTTATTATTTTTATTTTCAGAGAAACTCGAATTGAATAATGAAGGAGCCAAAAATGAAGGTAAATGATAAATACTTAATTTCTAAATAATTAATTATAAATTAATAATATTTCATGAAATATAAATTAAAGAAACATATATATATATATATATATATATATATATATATATAT
>MQRK01221720.1:54609-69160 GCA_001938485.1 Girardia tigrina
CTGGGTCGAACAGCGAATGTGTTACAAAGCCGTTCAATGCACTTAAGTCCAGAATATTACAAAAAACTATAACATGCCATCGTTGATATCTGAATTTCACGCTGTATGTGCTTACACGTTCATCGGCAGCATCAACTCCGCCTTTTGTGGCGTTGTAATACTGAATAACACCTGGCTTCTTCTTCTCCGTGTTTGCATCAATAATTGCTTTTCGATGACTTGTTGATAAAGTATTGACACATTTACTCCGTGTAGCCATGTACGATACAAGTAGGGTGGTACAGGTCTCATCAAAATTCAACGCTTGGATAGTTGAGTAAATTTCACGATGGTGATAAGAAGCCATCACAACTGGCAGTTCACGGCGGTTGGCGCGTACTGTTCCCACAAGTGTCATATTCCTAGCAAGAAGTTTTACTGGGATGAGGAGCGTGAGTGTGTATGTAAATCAGAGCGCAGCCAACTTGTTAGTGACAGTTAAATTACCTACATCTTTTGGACAAAGTCCTTTCTGTTGGTTCTACTTATACGTACATTGTCAAATGATGACTCATCCAAGGAAGCCACTCATTAAATGCATTCTGTAGCTTTGTACCTACCAAAGCTTATAGAAAAACCATAAAGCTTGACACACGACCTTTGAACCTTTTATTTATTCACATATACGCTGTGTTTCCTTTGAATTAGCGTTGTACTACTATTCATTATTGTAGTTTATAAAATATTACACATTGTGCATCGATGCCATTATCCCGTCCATCTGCAGTTATAGCCAACCACATAGGCCTTCCTTTTCATTTCGATGTCACAGTTGCTCCCCACTGCTGTACAGAGTGTTAGTAACCAATGAAAACTCACTTTATATATGTCATTGGGTGTTAGCATGTAGTCATTCTTCTCGATTTATGCATGTGAAGTGTTGCGGACACTTTTGTCCTTTAATCACTGAAGTATAATTTTGGTCACAAAATTTTTTGTAACGCTGGAATGTTAATACATTTTTTGGTAGGCAATCTAACAGGTATGAGAAAAAAAGTCAATCAGTTTGAAGAGTCCAGCGAATGTAGATTGGTTTCACCAACGTGATCAAATTACACAACGGACACTTTTGTCCTTTAAATCACTTACGGGTTAAAAAACATTAACAAAAATTTATCAATTTTGAACGATGTCGAATTCTGAAAGCTTAGCTGAGAGTTGTCCAAAAGACAATTCTAATTGTATTGAAAATAAATGTTCGAAAACCAATATTGGTGTTCTTAATAGAAATGAAAGCATGCTTTTTCAAAAAAAGAATAGCTCTTAATCTGTGATGTGACGATATACAAATAAGTATATCTAAAGATTAAATTCAATACGTTTAATTGGATGATAGGAAAATAAATAAATAATACTAGATTATTTGTAATAATTATTTCCAAATTAAAGCATGCTGTAAATTTTAATTTCTTAATAAGAGGACCATCTGGGACGGAATTTAGATATTCTCAATACAAAACAGTATCAATTGCAACTAGAAGATAAATCTCAAAAAATGTTAATTCTGTGTTTTTATATTCTTAAGCAAATATTATTTAATGGATCCTGTTTGATGAAACTATTAATGACAAAGATCTGATGCAAATGAAGGAGAAAAAGTTAGATTAAAACATTAATATGTGTCGCATCAAATACTCTCAAACGTATCCATTACTGTTGGGGATTACCTAGAATAAATTTTTATTAATCATTGAAACAATAAAACCACTTTGAATGTAGCTAAATTATGTTATGTTGAAATTTACAATTTGGATTTTTCATATTCTAAACAATCCCATTTTATTCAATTTATTCGAATTGATACTTTAACTGTAATTTTGTCGCCCATAAGATTTGTCTAATTAAAACTAATTACATTGAATTTTGATGGAATATAGTGATAAAATACTGAATAATTTCCCACTCTTTTAAACTGGTAATGGCATTACAATAGGAAATTAAATACTTTTAACAAAGTAGCTTACTGTGCTATTTAGACATTTGCATTATAATACTATTGAATTAAATGTCAGACCTTATTAACAAGAATTCAGTAGAAAATGAATTTACTGTATCGACATAGTATGTGTATATTTAAGGGGAGCAGGTGAGTAAATGTCTCCTCAAGGGTTTTACAACTTACTTTTTTGATTCACTACTTATAAAGTAAGTTCAAATAAAGAGACAGACTCTGGTACCGGAATTTCATACAATTATTGGTCAATCTGATTGTAACATGTTGTTATTGTTTCTGCTACTATGTATTTAATTTAATTCTATATATGAAACGTATTAAGAACACTAAATGGATATTCAATACATTTATTGATATCACAACTCGAATTATCACCAGGACAATTCTCCACAAAACCTTTGTAGCTAGTTATCGTTCTTGATTGATAAATTTTAATTCTGTTTCTAAATATCTAATTATTCAAGCAAATTTAAATTACCATTTAATTTACAAAATAATTTTAATTATTTAAAAAAATATTTTAAATATATTATTTATGATGTATGAATTTAATTTAAAGTTTAAAGTATCAATCTTCCATCTGGATGGGAGAAACACAATGCTAAAACAACGTACAATAAACACCATTCAAAAATTTTCCTTAGAAAAGCTACACTGACTCAAAGCTTTTAATTAGCTTTCTTAGAACAAAAAAGCTTATTTGCAAAAACATTTTTACTTTATATTTTAAATCATAAAACCAATCTTGATAATAAAAAAAATTCTATTTCTAAAAACATAAAAAAATGTCCAAATCCTTTAGCTCGAACTACTACCAAATGTAGATTCATCCCATATTTCTAAACATTTTTTTCAGAAAGGTATGATACTTTTTAAAAAACAGCTTTAGACATTGAGCTTCGTCTGAATTGTTCTTTATTTTTTTTCTTATTTCAAATTTGACTGTTTCTTTCCTTTTTTGTTTAATTATTTTTTAAAAGTACTTTAATTCTTCCTTTTTTTGAAACAATGGTACATCAATTCATAATATTAAATCTTGCATCAAAAAATAATATATATCACTGATCTTAGTCAAATATTACAGTATAAGAACACACAAAAAGTCTAATAGACACACAATTCATTAAGATAGTTTGTTCATTTTCGAACTTTAATAAGGGAACTTTGACAACTTCATTGTTATTTCCAAATTGATGAGCTTAGCGGTAGGAAAGGAAGCTATCAGAAACAGTCAACTCGGTATCACTATCCTACAAGTCAGTCACTGTGTTGGCCCTTTCACTTGAATATGTCCCCAAAATATAGACCTCCGCACAGGTCGATCTACCTCGCCTAAGGTAGATCGAAAATGACTTTCAACATTTTTATTGACATAACAATTTGGGTAATCCACGGGACAATCTTTAATATAACTCGTATGTTTGTATCATTATAAAGGATTAATAATCACGATATTATATTGTCCAAATCAGAATGGCTCTTGAATATTTAAAAAATATGATACCCATCAAAAACGCCCACCGACAAAAGCACGCACTTTTTGAAATTTTTGGAAGATTTGTTGTTTAAATTCTTAACAGAAAGTATCATTATTTCTACTACTATTATATTATTTAAATCCCAAATCTTATAGGACTTTTTGAATTTTTATAAAAAAATTGTAAATCTTATATTATTTGGGATTTAAAAAATATAATGATAGTATTTATAATAGTGCCCTGACAAAAGCGCCCAATGACTTGTAAAATTGTAACAATAACAAATGCAACAAAATGTTACAAATAAAAGTAAGAAAATGTATAGAAAAAAAGTTAAAAAAATAACACATTATATTATATTTCCAGTTTATATGACAATCGTTTTAGATAATTTATAATACCATTTTTATTATAATTTACTGTTAATATTTTTGTCTATTTGTTTAGGCTTACATATTTGTTTTCGAAGCTTCTGGCCGTCGAAATCAGGCTTGAAAACGTTCATATTCTATTTCCATTTGATTTTGTTTTTTTTTAATGTTCCGCTATTTTAAAAATTGAGGGATGTGGCACTCCACGTTTTGTTGAAAGGCTCTATGCCAACCTTCAACTGATTTATTTGTACGCGGCAAATCACCATTAACTCTATCAAACATATTCCAAACGTTTAATAGAAACATTTGGTACTAAACGGTTGCATTTCATTCTTCCAATATAATTATCGTCGCAATAATTTATTAAATTCATCCATTTCATTTGGGCATATCTGTCAACATTTCAAAAGCTACAATAACATCATCAACAGGAACAAATGTTAACACCAATAACATTTTTGTATACATTCACACATTAATGTTATTAGGATAAAGTTATATCAAATTAAATGATTGAATTTTACGCCACAAATGAATTATTAATTCATTTAAGAATTAGTCCTGTTAAGAATTTCAACAAAATTTCAAAAATTAGGCGATTTTGTCACGGTGTTTTTGTCGGGTTACCAACAAATATATCATAAATTTCGTTAATTAAAATTATTATGATTTTTAATTATTTAAAAAAAATATTAATTTAATTTATTCCTTTAAAATTTTGAATAAATTATTCTAATAAATTAAATTTTACAACGATTTTTAAATTTAAATATTAAACTTAAAATTAAATTAGTTTCACGCAATAAGAATGAAAAATAAGTGATCAACCATTGTGAGACAATTCCAAATCAGAACATAACATTCAAACACAAAAGCAACAAACATTTCTCCCAATATGAATATAATATAATTTTAATATAAATATTGGGTTGTTCGGAAAGTCATTTCGTTTTTTAATAGTTGTTTTAAATGTATTTTTTTATATTAATAATCATTAATAATCATTGACTTATTTATTTTAGCAGTTGGTAATCAAGGTTAGATTTGGAAAATTTTGGAATAATTAAAAACATTTATATTTAATTTTTGACCTATCAAAGATGGAAAGCAAGAGTCAGCATTTACGGCATGTATTACTTTTTTACTTCCGAAAAGGTAAAAATGCTGTACAAGCAAAAAGAAAAATATGCGAAATGTATGTAGAAGATGTGTTGACAGAACGCCAATGCCAAAACTGGTTTAAAAAATTTAGATCCGGAAATTTTGATGTTGAAGATTCTTCACGTTCCGGAAGGCCCATTGAGGCCGACGAAGACATAATAAAGGCATCAATTTATTCAAACCGCGAATAACAACTCGTGAAATTACCCAAACATTACATTTATCTAATTCGACCGTCCAGGATCATTTGAAGCGCCTAGGTTTTACATCAAAACTCGAACTATGAATTCCTTCGTAATCTTACCGAACGAAATTTATACTGTCGTTTAGACATCTGCGATATGCTTCTCAAACGTCAAGAAAATGATCCATTTTTGAAGCGCATAGTCACTGGAGATGAGAAATGGGTAGTCTACAATAATGTAAAACGCAAGAGATCTTGGAGTAAAAAAGATCAACCTGCTCAAAGCACTTCGAAAGCAAGACATTCATCAAAAAAAGTGATGCTATCTGTTTGGTGGGATTTCAAATGAATCGTATTTTATGAGCTTCTTCTGGACAAAACTACGATCAATTCGGACGTCTACTGTCATCAGCTGGACAAATTAAATGAATCCCTTAAACACAAAAGGCCAGAGTTGATCAATAGAAAAGGTGTAGTGTTTCACCAAGATAATGCCAGACCTCATACAAGTTTGGTAACTCGCCAAAAGCTTTTACAGCTTGGATGGAACATCATACCTCACCCACCATATTCTCCAGACCTCGCACCTTCTGATTATCATTTGTTCTGTTCTCTACAAAATTATTTAGATGGTAACACTTGGATCAAATGAAGATGTTAAAAATCATCTGGAAAAGTTTTTTAGTAGCAAAGAACAAATATTTTATGAACGTGGAATCATGTCACTGCCAGGAAGATGGAAGAAGGTATTGGACCACAATGGTCAATATGTATTTCAATAAAATATTTATTCGTCATAAAAATTTGTATTTTAC
The DNA here is from genome assembly GCA_001938485.1 of Girardia tigrina. Taxonomy (NCBI): domain Eukaryota; kingdom Metazoa; phylum Platyhelminthes; order Tricladida; family Dugesiidae; genus Girardia; species Girardia tigrina. The sequence goes on from MQRK01221720.1 coordinate 60,615, forward strand.
TTTAATATAAAAAAACGAAATGACTTTCCGAACAACTCAATATTACACGTTATATGATTTCACTTTGTGGTAACTTGTTTTTCAAAGGCCTTATAATTTAGAATTTTATTTGAAGATTTTTCTCATTTTCTTTTATAATTGATGTGTAAACAAACAATAGTATTTATAAAGCAATAAAAAATGAATATTTAAAATTGGATGGATATTTGTTGTTATTTTTAAACAAATTATTTATTATTATTAAAGGTTTCATTACAATTGGTGTAACATATCAGGTTTATACAGTTAGAACTTTTCCACTAGTTTTTATTTTCGAATTATTATTTTCGACTACAGTGCATATGTAAAAAGTTAGCTTAAAAATTTCTTCTTTCCTAAGGTCCATCAATATTGTGAGCAATATTTTAATTTGTTTGAATGTGTAAATGTACGGATGCGGTATGTTGATTTAAGTATGTTGAATTTAGAATGGTGATTCTCCCACCCAGATGGAAATTGGTATTTTTTTTATGTAAATTTAAAATGATTGACTATTCGAACACAATTAAAATTAAGTTTAATATTTTTTAGTAAAATTTAAATTAAATGCATTTTTAATAATTTGATGACATTTTTATTATTTTAAGATTTATTGAAAAATGGTAAAAATTATTATTTTTTAATTAATATTTTTAGAGGCTAAATATTTTAAAATATAATTTAGAAAAATTGTTCGAATAATCATGATAAAAAACAGAAATAAGAAAACCAATTAGAAGGATGACAAACGATGAAAGAGTCATAATGACTCTAAATGTGATTGTAATAAACATTCAAACGAGACTTGTTTAAATGTTCTTAATAAATATAACCCTGGTTCAGCCATATGATAAAGTTTGAGTACTTGTTTCTAGATGTAATAAATTTAATCAATTTTTTTAATCGCATATAAATTTAATTACATATATTTAATATAAGGCTGTATATAAATTTCGAAAATTGTTTTAAACAATTAAAAACCTTTCTGATATAATTATAATATGAAGTCATTTTTCTAATAATTATCATTATTTTTTATATTTTTTATTTTAGGTTTCATTTTTTTAAGATTTTTTTTTCATTTAAGGAAATTTAGAATAATTTTTAGTTTTCACAAAAATTATTTTATATTTTTATTTAAAGTTTGTTTTTAACTTCATCTTCAAATTTCATATGGTATTAATTTAATTATATATTACCATACTGATAATCATATGTCTTAAGTGGTGAGAATTTGATGACTTTAATGAAATTGTTATTATTTATTTGATGGTATTTTATTTTTATTAATTAATATTATCTCAGTTTGGTGTATGTAGTATTTTTGTGTATGAAATGATATTTCTTATAAAAACATTAGAGATTTAATATTGATAATATGTAACTGATCAAAACAAGCTGGAGTTTCTTTGAACTTACTAATTATGTTACTGAAAAAGATGATATAATCTTCTTTACCTATCATCGAATTATCTTAATCTGTGCCTTCTACTACTGCTCAAAAAATTAATTCAATAAAAAATATAACCATAATTTGAAGTAGCATCTTCTTTTAGTAAAAGTTCAAGGGTCTATAAATTCCGCTAATTTGTTTTCTACTTAAAAGTTTATGATAGAACTGAAGTAATGGATAAAAAATAAAGTGTATTTTAATTCTCAGGGATCTACAGAAAAAACAATTTTGGGAATATTTTTAAAAGTTATTGTTTTCATTAAAATTCGTAAATCTACAAACAACATTTCGTATAGGTCAAACTAACTTGATAAATTTGGTAAAAAATATTTGAAAAATTATTTATAAAACAGTTTTGTATTCTCTCCTCAAAACGTCACATTAAACTTTCACTGTTTTTATACTTTTGATTTAATTTAAAAAGCCTTCCTCTTTTTTTATTGTTAATATATTCATAAAAACGTAGCTCTCGAAGTTCTAAGATTTTTATATTACTCTAATTCAAGGATAAGTAACATGTGTCCCGCGGGCCTCTTCCGGCCCGTTACAAATGTTTATTCGATCTGAAAAGAATTTCTAAAATATGTCTTTTATCGATTTTCTCCTATTTATATTTCAAATAATTTCACCGAAAAAGGTGGGCTAAAGTTTAACCATTAAAAAAATCAAAAAAGGAAAAATAACAGATTATTCATAATTTGTCGGATGAAATTCAGGGCTTTGAGCGCAAATTACAATTGTTGAAACAGCATCTTTTTCAAATTTTGAAAAAGAAAACGTTACTACTTCTGAAAATTTTTACAATATATAGACATTATAATCAACGAATTTCAATTACGATTCAAAGCTGTGAATACATCGGTTTGCATGAAAATGTTTTTCTTACCATTTAACACCGATGTGGATACAGGGTCCGTTGACTTACACATGGAAGTAATTGATATGCAGAATAATAACAATTTAAAAAGTTATTTTTTCTCAGTAAAAATTGTAATTTTTTATAAATCTTATGTGAGCCCTGAGAATTTTCCGCTTTTGACGAAAAATCCAAAGCAAATGATATCTCTGTTCGGAAGTACGTATCTTTGGGAACAATTATTTTCAACCATAAAATTTATTAAAAATGACCACCGATCAAGACTGACTGATGCACGATTAGGAAGCTGCGTACGTGTAGCTACATAATCAATTCTGGCTGATATTGTATCGAAAAAAGTGCCAAATTTCTAATTAAAAATTTCAAATAAAATCGTTTTTCAGTTCTTCTCTTGATTGATTGTTTTTATTTCGCATTATGAATTGTACATGAATTCATTACTTTTTTAGATCTTATGTTTTTTATTGTAATTTTGATTATAAATAAAGTTTTGTAAATTATTAATAAGTGTTACTTTATGTGCGGCCCGACAAAAACTTTTAAAATTTAAATTGACCCGTTGATTTAAAAGGTTGCTCATCCATAATCTAATCAATCATTTAATAAGTTAACATTATGATAGAGAGCATTGGAAAGTTTTCTTGTAATTTCGTCAATTTTCTGGAATTTGTCGAGCAAGATAACAATTATTGTATTTGTCAAATAATCTAGTTAAATCTATTTATATCTAAGATTATCTACATGTTCCTTCTAGATTCAATACTTTATTTTGTAATTAATTTTAAAATAGGAGCAGCAAACCATAAATTATGAAGTGATTAATCACAGCTCAAATTCTGGTCCGTTATGTGTTTGTAAAATCTGTGGCACTGATACTACACATTCATGGAAAAAACGCAAACTCGATCAAGGAACCGATGATATTATTTGTGTCTCATGCCATGCTAAACATTTACAGTATCAAAATCGGAAAGAAATTGAAGATCAAATATTTAAAACAAAATTACAATTTGAGGAACAAGTACGAAACTTACATATCAATTTAGTGATATTATCAAATAACAATTAGGAGAAAAGTCTCATCCGTGACTATAACGATATGCTGTCAAGTCCGAAAAAATTAGAAATGTTTCGTCAGGAGCAAGAAAAGCGACATAAAATGCAAAGAATGAACACTGTTATTCCTCCTAATAAACCGAATAAAACATTAAATAACTCTTCACAGAATTTGAAAACCCAATCAAATAAACCGACACCATCGGTACCTAACAAACCACCAATTGATATAAAAACTTTATGTCCATCAGCAAGTGCGTCATTATTAAATTTAAAATAAAGGGTGTCCCAAAATTCACGCTAGAAGTAATTTTGATAGAAAACACAGGTTTATAATTACAAATTGTAAATTTTTTATTGGTTTATATAGTATACAGTAAAGGGTTATGTATGGAATAGCATATCAAGTAAATAGCCTCCACGACTTTGCTGGCACATACGCACTTTTGTTGAAAATTTCCATGATTGTTTTGCATAAATGTGGCTGAATTTCGTTGATACAGCGCTCAATTTCCTCCTTCAAGGCGTGGATGGTCGTGGGCTTGTTGACATAAACCTGAAAGAGAGTGCATCTCTTTGCCGTGACGAAGCGAAGGCAGAGGCGCAAGCTACTAAGTCCGTCATCTAGACATCTTCACGCAAGTGTCGATGCCTTGCATTTGATTTAACTTCACCTAAGAGGTGCGTTTAAATTAAATTAAATTAAATTAGACTTCAAAAACCCCCCAAAAATCCAACGGCATTAAATCGCATGATCTGGGAGGTCAATTCTGATCACCAAAACGGGAAATTACACTACCAGGAAATGACTCATGTAGTAATTGAATTGTTTCTCGGGCTGTATGGCATGTTGCACCGTCTTGTTGAAACTACATGCCGTCCACATCCATATCTTGCAATTTTGGCACAAAAAATCGGATTATCATATCGCGATAGCGAGCATCATTAATCGTTACTGTCTGACCAGCTGCATTTTCGAAAAAGAATGGTCCGATTATGCCTCCAACTCAAAATCCGCACCAAACAGTGGCACGTTGTGGATGCATTTGTTTCTCAACAATGGATTTTGTGGATTTTATGAATCCCAAATGCGACAATTTTGTCGAATTATAAAGCCATCAAGATGAAAATGAGCCTCATCGCTGCAGATGATTTTGTTTGAAAAATCAGCATCCAATTTTTGTTGTTCCATAATTCATTCAACGAACTCTTCGCTGTGCGTGGTCAGTAGACTTCAGTTCTTGAGTCAATTGATCTTTGTAACCATAAAGAATGCAAATCTTTTGTGAGAATACACTGTAGAGAGCTTCTCGAAATGTTCAATTCTTGACTACGACACCGAATTGATGTTCCTGGACTCAGCAACACTCTCTCAAACTGCTTCAATATTTTGTGTTGAACAATTTGTTGAATGACAACCAGACTGTTCAAAATCGCTTTTTGATGCAGTCTCTAAATTTTTTAATTAGTCTCTTTACAGTTGATGAAGTTAAATCATTATTCCGACCATATTTTGTACGAAAATTGCGAACTGTTGCTGCCAAACTTTCATTATTTACAAAATATTGCTCAAAAATAAAAATGCATTGTTCTTTTGTGTAGCGCTCCATTTTTAATAACCCTGAACTGTCAGCTGCCACGCTGTATTTATTTTGGTTGGCAACTTTTTACTGTACAAATAACGCAAAATTCACGTCTTGAGGGAGGAAATTGAGCGCTGTATCAACGAAATTTAGCCACATTTATGCAAAACAATCACGGAAATTTTCAACAAGAGTGCGTATGTGCCAGCAAAGTCGTGGAGGCTATTTACTTGATATGCTATTCCATACATAACCCTATACTGTATACTATATCAATAAAAAATTTACAATTTGTAATTATAAACCTGTGCTTTCTATCAAAATTACTTCTATCGTGAATTTTGGGACACCCTTTAGTTGAAAACTGTTTCCAACTATAGATTTAGGTACCACGAAACTTGCGCCCGTTAATCCTGCCCAAAGTAATACACCAACCGGCGATTCTCTTCAAGCCCAACTGACTTATCTTCAATTTTTACAAGCCTTTACGCTTCAAGCGACAAGTGAGATTACTGCAATTAACATGAGATTACTTCATCAATATCCATCTATATAGATTCTCAACAACATATCGATCAGGAAAATTTTCAGAAACTCGAACAAGTCCTGTCAACAATTCAATCGAATCCAGTGCTCGCAAACAACAATATGACCGTGCTGCAATTGCTCGCCAATCTGGCAGCTCTCCAAGACAATTCGACTAATAACAGCAGCAACAACAGCAGCAGCAGCACCAATAATCATCCAATAAACGCGGTACCCCCAACAAACACCAACTTGTTGAATTTGGTGTCGTATTTTGTCAATCTCATGCAAACCCAACAAAACCAAAATGTCGTTCAATAAACGATTTAATTATTTATTTTGTGTTTTTTTTTAATAAATTTTCTGTGTCTTTGTACGTGCACGGCCATGTGAATTATCTGAATAATATATGTTTGTTATAATTTATTTTTTGTTGATGATTTTTTTTTCCAACAAAAAAAAATATAACTTAATCAAAAAATATTATTATTTAAATAAACGAAAGAATTGAATTTCATCTGAATTCCATTTCCTTTGCTTTTTACATAACTTGAAAAATATAATTTAACTAGAGCTCTCTCTCGGACTGTCCCAGAATTACAGCATCAACCGGATACTCCATTATCTTTTGTCGATCGGTGATTAGATTGGATTACTTTTTAGCTTGCTGAAATATCACGTCAACTTTAATTTGAATGGCTGTTGCTTTATTTATATAATATTTCGTTTATGCGTTCTCTCAGATATTATATGCTAAAGATTAATTGTTAATCACAAAGTTCTGTGTGTCTCTAATTATTCTCGTATTAAATATTCAAATCATATGCGTGTTAATTTATATATTAATTAATTTAATCGTTCGTTTGTTGTTTTTTTTTTTCACTTTCTAGATCAAGTAATGGCTAAACATTCCGATGATGATGATGTGAATTTTTTTCGAAAAGAAAAACGACGAAAGTTTTCTGAGAATGAAACCGATATTGATTTTCACGAAAACAATGATTCGAAATCGAACAATCATATTGATTTGATTTCGCGTCATTATAGTCAAATTTTGGCAGCTATTGGAGAAAACACTTCAAGACAGGGTTTGCTAAAAACCCCTGAAAGAGCGGCAAAAGCGATGTTGTTTTTCACGAAAGGATATGAGGATGATATTAATGTAATTTTGAATAATGCTATTTTTACGGAAGATCATGATGAAATGGTGGTTGTTAAAGACATTGAAATGTTTTCTCTTTGTGAACATCATTTAGTTCCGTTTATTGGTAAAGTGTCTATTGGTTATTTGCCAAATAAACGAATTATTGGATTAAGTAAAATTGCTAGAATTGTTGAAATTTTTAGTCGTCGATTGCAAGTTCAAGAACGGCTGACAAAGGAAATTGCTGTGGCTCTAACTAAAGCGATTGATCCAAGTGGTGTGGGGGTTATTATTGAAGCGACCCATATGTGTATGGTTATGCGGGGAGTTCAGAAAATAAATGCCAAAACAATTACAAGTACTATGTTGGGAACATTTCGAGAAGACCCGAAAACCAGAGAAGAGTTCTTAACACTTGTTGGTAGATAATAAATTTATGTTTTAGAGAAGGTGCAGATCTTTATGTTCTGTTTTGCTCAGCACTTTACTTGATTTTAATATAGAGTTAGAAATGAGATTTGCTTCTTTTGATATAAATAAATAATGTTACTAACCACAAATGAAAATTTTATTTCTAATTTTTCACTAAAAATTATATTTTATTTATAATCTTTGTAATTAATGGCTTTAAGAATTGTTAAGGACTCATTTTGAATAACTTTGTCATATAAATAAATCAGAATAAAAATTCGAGACATTCTATGTAATATTACACATATTTTTATCAGTTTAATCAAAGGTCGCACAATATTTTGTTTCATAAACAAATTCTGTTGAAATCATATTGATAATGTAATTGGAAAGTTACACTTCAAAAGCTGTAAATTTTTGACATAATTTATTTATGGAATAATATATTTTAATATTTTTCCTAAAACTTATTTTATTTTGAATTACATTTTTTTAGATGTGTGAAATTAATTTAATTTTTTAAGTATATAAAGTTAGAATCCGTTTTAAGCATTATAACTATTTATTTAATTCTGTAAATCGTCATTGAATTTTTTAATATACTTTTGTTTAAATAATATATAAAACAGTTTTTATTGTAATGTGTTGATAAAAAACCAACAAACAGGAGAAAGAAATCTTAATCGTATCCTTAATAATAACATTATTTTACAATTCACACAGGAATAATATTAGACCAACAATCAATTATTAGGATTTCCGCGAAGTGAAGATTTGTAAAATTGATAAGTAAAATTTGGTTTATACCGATTACAAACTCTCAACGGCAAAATATATACTGAAAACTTAAGGATATAAAGTAACAGTTATTGTAGCGGTCACTTAGTGAAGTAAGTTATTTAAAAGTAGTTCATACATTATAAATAGATACTTATAAATTAAATGTAATAACATCACATTATAAATTATTTTATTTATAATAAAACAAAAGAAATACAGTATTGTTTAAATCGGTTTTTTCTTTGAGACTCATCAGCTGCCTATGTGACTTTACATAATTTGAGTCTCCCTTTTATTTCCTTTAGCACATCCTCATTCTCCTTAATAATATCTGCTAGAACTGGTCCTTTTCTTAAATTAAAATATCCATCGTTCTTTTATATCGGTCACCTACTTCTATTGTCTTTCTAAATTAAGCTCAAACTTTACATATACATATAAGAAATACATTTATTGACACATACATTACAAATTATAACAAAAGAAAGAAGAAACGAGAAGTTGTTATAATACAATTATTTGACGAGTATACCACAACACATTGTTGAGATAGTACAGGGTTATGACTCAATATATTTACAAATATGAATTATTATATTTACAAATATGAATTATTATATTTACAAATATGAATTATTATATTTACAAATATGAATTATTATATTTACAAATATGAATTATTATATTTACAAATATGAA
>MQRK01221722.1:0-11224 GCA_001938485.1 Girardia tigrina
AGTTTTAGTTGTTACAGCATGTCTATAGAACCAGTAAATAAATAGAGTTGATTGTTTTAATGGATGTCAGGTCTTTAAAATTAAGATAAAAGCTAATTGCTAGATTTTCCATGCTGAAAGAAACCAGTCAAAAAGTATAAAATAATATTGAAAACCAAAATTAAAAAAATAATTTTAATTATGTCGTTTTAATAAATATTATTAATTATTATTACTTTAAAAGTAAAAAAAATAATTAAATAATAATAAAAAATATTTAAAAAGTAAAATGGTAAATATTATCAAAATATTATACACAATAGAAATAAAATGATAATTATCATTGTGAGGAATATTCAAAATTTGGTTTGTTGAATTTTGTATGTTGAGTTTAGTATTTGGAAATGTGTTTCTCCCACCCAGATGGAAAATTGATATTTTGGATGTTCACGATAAATAATTATTCGAGTATAATTTATATTTTAAATTACAGCATAAGATATAAAACTTTAAAAATATAAAATCGATTCAAATTTTAATATTAAAAATTTAAATAAAGTAAATAACTTTTCACTAATTTTCAAATTGATTAATTAAAAATTTTTTTTTAAATAAAATCTTTTTTAAAATAAAATTAATATGTAGATAAAATTATTACTAAAATTACAAAATTTGAACTTTAAAAATAAAATCTAAAAATAATGAAAAATTTATTCGAATAATTGTTTATGAAAAAACAGAAACAAAAATTTATCAATTTAGAACGATGTCGAATTCTGAAAGTTTGGTCGAGAGTTGTCCAAAGGACAATTCAAATTTTATTGAAAATAAATGTTCGAAAACCCATATTTGTGTTTTTAATAATCATTAGGTAAATACGGAAGTGCAATTTGTGCACATTTTTTGGCACTTCCGATGGTTCTCGTAATTATTTAATGACATTTTTAAAATTTCATTTGTCTTTATGAAGACATCAACATGAACCGGGTCCCGAAATACTTAACGCAGAGCTTTCCCTTGATTCAAAAGCTACGCAAAACTTACTGATAACACTGGAAAACAAATTCAATATTCTTTTTCATCAGTTAATTTAGTACAATCTAAATATCTTGTATATGAAAAACTTTATTTTCACCCACCAGTTCGTAATCTTGCCTGACTGCGTTTCTTTATTAAGCATAGAGATTTCTTCATGCTACTGTTTTGTAATTATTTTCATATGAAAATTTACTTATATTTTTGTAATATTAAGGGTGATTCATAGGTTTTTCGTTTTGTATGTCTTACATTGGGACAGTAATTTTATATAAATAATTTATTTCGGCATTATTGATTTTTTTTTCGTGACCTTGTATACTTTAATCAATAAATCCGGATGTCAGTGAGCTTTTGCAATTCGAGGATTGCCCTTGTACGAGATACTTACCATGGCCAAGTAACTGTTCCATCATTCTGAGTTTCGCATTGAAAGATATAAACTGCAATTATTTTGAAATTAAATTTTATTTATGCTGTGTTTTGTTTATTTTGATAATAAATAGCGAGTTTAAACTTTGTTGATTTCAAGTTGCAGTAACAAGCTGCACATTGTGAGTTACGGATCGAAGCGTCTCAAGTGAGTGTCGTACAGTTTTATTTTTTCATTATGAAGTATCCGTACATATTTTATGTAAAAGTCAACACTTATTTAAATCAATTTTTTTTATTATTTTTCATATTTCTGTTTGAATACAATTTTCTTTGCTTTTATCTGAATTTCTTTCAAACATTCGAAGTAGTTTACTGAGCAGCCTATTTATTTTAACTTCTGCCAACCTTTTTGATGAGGATTTAAGTTAATTTTAGCTCGGTGATTTAGTTTTTGCGATTTTATAAAATATTGGAACGTGTATTTCTTTTAATTTATCTTATTTTATATGCGCTATTCTAAAAAATGTATCCACCGCATAAAACGAGACTTACGGTACATTTAATTTTTATATGAGATTCGAAATCTACATATTCTAAAGGACACAAATTATGTGAGAATTTTTGATTTATATTTCGTTTTTTAAATAATCATATTTTTTATTCTTTTCTTCCTATTGTTTGAATGAAATTCCGCTTATCCCTTGACATAAGGAACAAGGTACTACGTTAAAGAAGCGGTCCACATTCTCATCTAATATATTACAAAACAATATCGATGGATGCTTTCATCAAATCAAAGTGAACGTACCCTAGGAAATTTATTAAAGAAACATTAGTACTTTATTGCAAAACGCCTAAAAAATACGACAATTATATGAATTTTTCAAAAGAAATATAATCCCATTTTTAAAAGAAAGCTGCGACAGAGGTTTGTGTTATTTGGGACCTTTTGAGGGTACTGGATCATTATTTAAAGTTTCCATATTAATAAATTATTTTCGTTGATACACATTTCCTGTCCAGCGGTTGCGTAATGATAAATCGTTTTTCGGTTATCGATTACGTAAATGTGCAAAATAGTTTCAACTTTAAATTTATTTTAATAAATTAATTTTTTGATTGAAAACTTTTATGAGTCTTCTTTCCTGTTTCAAAAGGTACAAACTAGACATTTAGATAACCTAGATAGGGAAGTTTTGTTCATTGTTCTTTGTTGTGATATATTTATTAATACAAAATAATCTCTTTTTGAATTTAAGGATACATTATGGCATGTAAAGAACCAATTAAGGTAGCTCAACTACGAATAACATTACTATTATAAGAAAAATAATTTGTTAAAATACAAGAAGTTTTAGTGTAAAAATTTTAATATCCGAATAATTAACATAAATTCACTTCATAAAAGTTATCGGTATTATTCATAAGAACCTTGGTTAGGACAAGGTTTATTAGTAATGCATGTAAAGGGTCCAATGACACATTCATTGTAGAGACTGCCAATCATATTACTGAGTCTTGGACAACTTCTAAATATAATTTGAGTAAAAATAATTTCAATATTCTTGGCAAGCATGCCAATAATCATTGAGGGAGAGTGTCTTGTGAAGCATTGTTAAATAAGATCTCGTGATGTAAAAATCAATGTTCGAATGGCACTCTCAACCAATTTCTTGAGGCATTGATTAATTTTAGGTAATAAATCCCATAATCTGCACAAATTATAACCGATATAAAAAGCTCATAATCAGAGATCTGAAGATACAGTAAAAACCGTTCAAATATATGATTATAAATTTATTCAAAACAACGTTTCTATTTTTGTATTTCTTGTTATTTGATAACTTATAAACATTATTTCAGCTTAGACTGAATTTGTAAAAGGTGATTTGTAGGATATTTTTTCAGTTAAAGTATGAATATAAAAATTATTTATTAGTTCTGTCATACAAGTGGTGAACTTAAAAAATAAATTTGTTAGAGAAATGTTACCAACCCCCAGTAAAAAACGACCAACCATGTTCGGATGTTCCATGATTAAAAGCATTCTTTTGGCCGTTCCCGTGGACTTTGAACAGCCAGCAAAGGGACATTTGAAATTGCCCATTTCAGATAAATCCGTTAAACGGAAATTTAACACTTCTAAGAAGATCGTTTCCGAGAGATTCGTTGAAACATTCGTATCGAAAGTCAGGTACGGACTATTACCGTGAATGTTACCGAGACATTCATCTCAATCTCGGGCTCGAACATATTTTCTACCTGTTCAGTGATTTTTTGGCTTTTTTGCTCTTTTTACAAGCTTTTATTACGTTTCATTTGTTTGTTTGTCTGTCTGGATGCATCAAATCTTGCGATCGAAAATTCAGCCACTTCCCGTTCACCTAGCGACATGAAACTTTCAGGACTGATGTATTCTAGGTGACAATACACTTTTTTTTCTCTCATCATTCTCTTATATTTTCTTGAAAAGTAAGGGTTCTTAAAGACAATTGAGGCCAAGTTTTAACAAAAACACTCTTTCTTGTTTCCGATTTAAATCACACTTCTATGAACTTTCTCATCTTTGGTTTTGTGGGCAAAATTATTCTGTTGAATAAATTTATATACAATAAATCATTAAAAATCACTACAATCCAAGTCTTTTAATGTGAGAAGTGGGTGAAATAGATACAGAACCGCAAACATATGACAAATTATAAAAGCTTGTACACCAAAAATTTTTTTGGCATGATTATTTTAATAGCAGTAATTCTGCCAGTATCTGTGTAGAGTTTACACACCGAGGTGACTGTTTTGCGATTTCCGATCTTGTAAAGTATTTGGTTGATTATAAATAAAATAGATGTAACAAAAGTAGATTTTTTTCAATTAAGTGAATTTCCCTTTCAATATGTTTTAACTATGTATATATTTATTAATTACATCGGATTGTTAAATTTTTAACGCATGAAAATAACGAAAAAATTATTATATTCAATATTCTAAAAAATTTATTTGTTTTTTATATTTAAATTATTGTGATGCTTCTTTTTTAGAAATTTTATTTTTAAATAATTTTATTTCAATTCGATTAAATTAATTTGAAACAGATTAAATTAAAGTAAAAACCATGTATTTTATTTTTCATTAAAAAAACGAATTTCATTAAAAAATAATCCAACTTTATTAAAATATAAACATAATTTTCTATTTAAAAAATTTAGAAAATATTAAAAAAAATTTTAATAAATCAAAATTATTTAGTTACGTAAATAACGATTTTGGATTAATTAAAAATTAAAGAAAAAAATTTTTTTGTTGAATATGAAAACATTTTGTGAACAGTTTTGATATTTGGAACAAACATTGAGCGTATATGTAGAAGAATATTTACTAACAAATATTTATAAAACTCTATAGCAAGTTTACTGTCTCATGACTAAAGTCAACAATTATTTCATTTTTATCATAAATTTATTTGAATTAAAACAATTTTTGTGTTAAACTTTTAATTGTAAACCATTATATAAAAAGTTTACTCGAAACTTTTAAATTTCAATTCAATTTTTGAAATATCTTTAAACATTTATTTTAAAATACTTCCACCTGAAAATTTCAGATTTCATTAATTTTGTTTTTTGGATTCGTTGATAATCCTACGACAATGCGATTTCATGTTTGATATTAGGCCATGTCAAAAGTAATGTAGTTTTTTATTGACGATTCTAAAGTTTTTTGCAAAATAAATGATAATCTGAAGGTGGTAAATCTGGGCTATACTGTGGGTGAGACGGAAGGTTGAAATTAAATTCCTTATTTTTTGCAGCATCTTTGAAGTATGCGGTCTCACAATATCTCCTTTTATTTTTGAAATTGCAGGAAATTTCTCCTTGATTTTTGCATTTAAACGATTTAGTTGTTCTACGTAGGTATCTGCATTAATTGTATTATCAGGTTTTAATAACTCATACCTTTTGTACACCACCAAGCGCATAACAATGCCTTTTTTGCATTCTATGTTGAAGCTTGTCCAGAAAGAAAGCCACTGTATTTTCTTTTGGAATTATCTTATAACATCAATTTTCGTCTCCCGTGATAACACTATCCAAAAGAGGTTCATTTTTTGACACAATATGAGTAATTTGCAAATGGAAAATATTTGAATTTTGTTGCTTTCCTTTAAATCATGTGGAACCCATCTACCGGCTTTGCTTGTTTTCCACCTTGCTTTCCCCATTGTCTTCCAATCTGTGACTGTTTCAGTGCTTAATTCGTCCAGGGTCGTTGTTGGATTTTCTTCCATTATGAATCGCAAACTGTCATCATCTACACTTTACGGTCGACTAGATCTTACTTCATTTTTCAGGTCGAAATGGCTGTTTTGGGATGTTTTGTCTTTTCTTATAAAAAAGTCGAATTGTTGAAAAGTTCGAAAACGGTGATTTTTCCAAACGCAATTTCAAATTCTCAATCAAGCTGCATTATTGATCATGTACAACAAATAAACGTTAAATCGATCTTTTTATTTTGATTTAAAATATTTTATTCATATAATTGAACTATTTTTTATGTTTTATATAAAATTTCAAAAAATTGTATTAATTCAAAAACATTAGAAATTGTATGAATTGGTTTAATCGAATTTAATCGAATTGTTATTAAAATTTGTTTTTGTTTTGTCGAATAAATGAATAAACCTTTTGAAAGCGCGAAATTTGTTCTTGATTGAAATTCAGTAATTTTTTATAATCGATTTTCTATTTGAAACAATTTAATTGATGAAATGGTTGAAAAGGTAATCAAAGGTAGTTCGACGGTTATGGCGTGTGAAATAAAAAAGTTAAACAATCAATTGATGAGTGATGCGCAATTTGAAATCGGTCCCGAGCGGAAATTGTTTTACGGTCACAAATGCATTTTAACTGCGCGATGTGAAATATTCAAATCGATGTTTGTCGATCAAATAAGTCGCAAAGACTCCGCAAGTCCGTTAGTGTTACAAGAAATGAAGCCGAATATTTTCAAATGTTCAATCGAATATCTCTATACAAATCAAATTAATTTAGAAAAATCTTCCGTTAATGAAACAATTGAATTACTCGCGATTACGATTGAATTTGGACTCGATAACGAGAAAATCGTCGAGAATTATTGTTCGTGTTTCTACGAAAATCATCCGATCAATGGAAATTATCGATTGGCTCGCGAATCGCGACCGAGAATCGATCGAAGAAAATCAGCGACTGACAGAAGAGGTTGGAATTGTCAGTTGTGTGTTAGTCGATCGATTTTGAGAGACGGGGACAATGATCGCTACTGTTGCCAATATCACACCGATTTTCCGGACGATGTAATCGATCGTTCTCATGGGCCATTCGAGGGTCCCATTAGTGTGTGGTGATATCGTGTTTATCGACCAAATCGAGTGCTTCTTATTGATCGAGTGTCGGTGTTTACATGTCGGCCGTGCTGTAAGAAAACGTTTCTTTCCGATGTCGGCACTTCTTATCAGAGTCAGGTTCTTTACAAGCTGGAATCAGAAAATGCAACAAATGTTACTGCTGAATTTGACACAGTTTATGGTGAAATATATGGGTCTACTAATGTCGATGGCAGCAAATGCTATCAATGGGTTCAAAATCTTATTTGAGTTTCAACGAAAGTTTTAATTACCGAAGAATTAGATATCAATAGATTGTCCATTATCGGCAAAAATATTCAGAATATTTATCAGTCAAAAATTAAATTTATCTCTTCAATTATTTTTGAAAAATTACCTAAAAATCTCGATCGATTCCAAGTGTCGACTAGTAGTTATTGGAACTGCTTGTTAGTGTGCTTGCGCAATTGTAACGAGAAATACTTTGGAATGTTGCTGTATTCAAATTCTTTATTCGATTGTCATTGTAAATCAATATTATGGTACTTACCACATATATACAAACGTCCCACGACACGGTACACTGATGACTGATGTAACTGAAAAGGACAGCTAAATTCACGCACCGATTAAAAAGAGACAACGATGTGTTTACAACGCGGGCGCCACTGAGACTTGGGTCATCTATCTAGGATTAAAGTTAAAGTCGCCATTTGGATATCCAAACAATTAATATTGATTGCAAGCGCGTACGCAGAAAAAAATTTCTGGGGGATATAATATTACACAATACTTGTTTTCTTTTTCCATTTTTTATTTTTACAGTTAAAAAATTAAACTAATTATTGATAAAATAATAAAATTTATAATACCATCAAAATACCACTAACACAACTAATATCCCTTGGCCATTGTTCATTACTGGCTTCTATAGATAGGATGATTTCACAAATTATAAATTAAACATTTTAACTTATTCTTATTAATAGTCAGTTAAAAAAACATAGAAGTAATAAGGAACACAATTTAAATTTTTCGGTGGGGGGTAGATTTTTTGAATTTGCAAATAATGATTATTTTGCAAAGTTCACCTTTAAAAGTTAAGGATTTTAACTTATTTTTATTATTATTCAGTCAAAAAACTTTAACGTAAGTATGATCATTGATCATAATTCAAACTTTTCGAAGGGGATTTAACCCCCTAAATACCACTGCGTACGCGCGTTATTGATTGAACCTTTTCAATACGATATTCTACTGTAATTAAAGCTAAGAGATAAAATTAAGAATTTTGAATGTCAACGATTGACAATTTTATCACATCATAAATGAGGATGAAATTCATTTTCCTTTAAAAAATTAAACGAAATTCCGATTTTCGAGGAATTTAAAATCAAAGAATTATTCAAAAAAGAGACCCATATTTTTAATTGTAAACGTCACGGGTCTGACTTTATGGTTCCTCATTCCGCTCTGCTAATCAAACAGTTAAAAATCTACAGAGGTTGTTTGATGAACAAATCACTGTAAAAATATATTCACTCATTAAATTATCAAGTTTACGAAAATTACCCTACAAGAACTCAAGAGCTGAAAAATAACATAGGGATAAAAAAGAAATTTTCTGTTGCCTCATTATAAAACTGCTCATAATATTGGATTAAAAAGAAAGTTCTGTTACAATTGCAGAAAAGTTAACTTTTTTAATTTTCTTCTCATTTTTTATAGTTCCGTTTACATTTAGTAATTTTCTGAGAATTCTTATTAATGATCAATCAAATGAGAATTGAAAAAATCGACTTTTGAGTTTTTATCTGTTATTCCTGGAAACAAATCCCTTCAACAATAGAAAGACATTTGTGATACAGAAGTCAAAGGAATTGTTAGTCACACAACCGTATCAAGGTAGTACACGCAATTTAATTTAGTGAAATGAGTTTTAAGGTTGAGCCTGGTACTGATTGACCATCAAAGTTAGTTTACTTAAAAGAAGGTTTGGAAGCCAAAATTCATCAAGTTTTCGAGATTTGATACCTGAACTTGAAGTTAGTTAATCTACATATAAGTTCAAATTTTATATGACATTTCAATGAAATAAGTATTTTTGTAGGTGTAATAGAACTTTTCAGCAAACCACATACAATAATTATTGAAATATAATAAAAGGTGATCTAAAAAAACCTTAACCTTTTTCTATCTCTTTCCAGTGAATTACTCATAACGAAAAGCAAAGTTTCCGTGGTTTCCATCCTTATGATTATTTCCTAATAATCTCCTACATATATTTTATATTGTTTTATGTATAAAAAATACAGGTTGTCAGCAGTGTTCCCTCTAAGCTTTTGTCACTTGTGTGGAACCAATTTTTTATGGGTGCATTTTTTTTCAAAATAAAATATTTTTTGTAGCAATTTGAAAAGGTGTATGTAATAAAAAAAACAAGAATATTATTCATATCCATCTAAATTTTCTATCTACTTATACGAATTCAATAGATCATACAACGTATCATTTATACTACAAACATCAGGATGTAACACAAGAAAAATCTACTATAAAATCAAGTTAAATCATTATTTCTTGAGGACCAATTTTGGTTGATTACTATAACTTTTCTTTTCTAACTTCTTCTCCCTTCTTTTATATGATTCTAACCATTCTTCATAAACATCACTTAAATTTACATTATTTCCGTCATTTATATGTTGATTTTACTCTCATCAACATATCCCTATGGTCTTCTTGCAATCTAATACTTTTTTGTTTGAATCAAATTCATCAGACTAAAACCGCGTACATAATCCACTCTAATGACCAGAAAAGTACCTTCGATATCCAGTAATTTGATTATCTTCATAAAATTATAAAATTACAGAAAAAATTAGAGCTATCACATTTTTTTAATTGGCTTATCTCACAACAAAAAGTTTTATATTGATTAAATTTTCTAAATTTAATTTAATTATTTATTAATACACTCCAGTTACCACTCTACATTACAGCCATTTATTAATATTAAATATATCCGACCGAGTAAACCCAAATATTATTAAAAGTCGGTAATAATGACGGGTCAACAAAACTTCATTATTTTTAATAGTTATTTATTTTTTGGTGCTGCCTACCGCTGGAACAAGATACTGGGGAGCGTACAATTGTGTATATTATAGTATTTACTCAATATTAAAATTAGTAGGGCTAGTACTACTTTTATCCTTTTTGGCGCCCCCTGAAAGTTCCCCCCCCCACGCACCAAAATCTAAATCCGCCACTGTAAACAGTAACAGTGCCATCTTATTTTTTTCAAAAAAATTTTTGTGAGGGCCAAAATATTTCATGAGTGCTATGTTTAACATTTGCGTGCTCTCGAACACGGGCACAATTTAGAGGGTACACTGGTTGTAACTAAAGTTTGTCTTCATGTTTTTCTATAAACATAACTGAGATCAGATAAATTAGTTAATGTATAAAAAAGTATTATGAAACGAATTCTTTTGATGAAACTAATAGCTCTAAAATAACGGTCTCGACTCTAAATAAAAAGATCTATAAAATTTTGTCTTAAATAAAAAACAATTAATTGCATATTTTTGTTTTGTTATACGTTTTTAACTGTTCATAATTGAATAAAAAATATTTTCTAGATTAAAAATCATTTTAATAAAAAAAATAATTAAAAAAGTAAGTAAAATAATTTTTTATTTAAAATAATCTCTAAATATTTGAAAAATTAAATAAATTTTTTTTTTCATTTTCATTTAAAATTTTTGTTTTTTTTATTAATGATTATTTGGAAAATCAATTGATTTTTTTTCGCTTCAATTATTCAACTGTTTACAATTTTCGATTTTCTATTCAATTTGTTGTTTATTAATTTCTAAAAAAATGAATCCAAAAAAGTTATTCTTCCGAAAAATTATTTTCGTCATAAAAATATTTGAGAAAAAAAACATTTCTTTATAATTTAATTGTAATTAAAATTTATTTTAGTTTTACTATTTTTTACGAAAATATAATTATTACAATGTAAAACGTAAAAATATGTTTAGATAATTTAGAAAAGAATATTAAAGAAGAGTATTTGCAAGTAAATAAGTAGGTTCAATGTTGTTTCAATAACATCCGAAGTTCAAAGCTTCCTCTCTAATAAATCGAAAACAATTTGTGGATTGAAAGCTAATCTGGTTTATAAATTTAATTGTCATTGGTGTAAAAACTTGTACATTGTATGTGGGATACAATGTCGCTCGCCTCCCCGTGGTGTATCCTGGGAACTAGAAAGAGGGTCTCCTCCCTTTCTAGAAATAGAAGGGGGGTCCCCATGATCTAGGCTAAATGAGTGGACGGATCCACAGGGCTAGCAACCCTATCCTTCGCTAAGACATAGCTTTTAAAACTCAAACAAGGGGTCTGGAAGGACCCGAAGTCATTAAGCTCCCGAGAGGGGGATCCCTCGTTAAGGATTCCACTTGC
>MQRK01221729.1:23090-40939 GCA_001938485.1 Girardia tigrina
CTATAGTTTCTTGAATCCAGGTGAAACAATCACAGCGGAGAGGTACTGTCATGAAATTGATGAAATGCATAAAAAATTGAAAATCCTTTGTCCGGGATTGGTCAATCGAAAAAGTCCCACCTTTCTTCATGATAACGCTAAACCTCATATTTCAAAAGTGACTCTTCAAAAGCTTAAGGATTTGGGCTATATAACCCTGCTTCATCCACCATGTTCACCAGACCTCTCGCCAACGGACCTCTACTTTTTCAGGCATTTGTACAACTTCCTACGTGAAAACATTTTCAAAAACCAAAATGATGCTCAAAATGCCTTCCAAGAATTCGTCGCTTCGAGAACCGATGCATGTTATGCTGATGGAATAAAACAACTTGTTTCTCGTTGGCAAAAATGTATTGATGCCAACGGTTCATACTTTGATTAATAAACTTTTGTTTCTGTGAATTTGCACGTCTTTGAAGTTTGTGTCCCAAAACCGCCATTATTTTTCGACCAACCTAATATAGAATTGACTGAGTGTATATCAGACAATAGACGAAAAATCTGTTCTTCTTATAAACCGGGTAGTGTTAAATTATTGCGGAGTTAACCCAATATGGTTGGTAGTTAAGAATAATATATGTTAAAGTCTCCGACAGTACGGCCGGTCAATAATTTAATGTCGGTCATTGAATTGGATGACGTCTCTAACTGTATCGTTGGTTGACACCCAAGGAGTGTCCTAAAAATAAAATACTGTGACTTGAACAATCTTAGCCTAAGTTTAATAATATTAGCTGAAATTCACTAACTTAAAGTGTTCTGAGCGATCTCGACGGACTTCTGACTTTCATATAACTAGTAGTATTGTAAAATTAATCATCCCAACCATGTAAACGTTGAGCTGATCTATCGAACCTTATGTCTGTGAGCCGGAAGGCACCCAAGAATCTTTACTGATTGTAGATACAGATTATAAAGACGTGCTCTACCGTAAGGCTAAGAGAGTGTGAAGCTGTTGAGGGAAATGAATTGTTATAGAAGTGTCATCATTTGATGATTGGAGGCTCACAGACAACTTCACAGATCATTATCGATACCAGTGTGTTGAGACAATTTAATCAGTAAAAATATGCCAAAATAAACAGAAGAGACCTCAACACATCCTTCCAATATACCTAAAAAGAACAAAATTCAAGCGAAATATGTATATAACAATATTTAAGCACATTATTACAAGAAAACGGACCAAAGAAACAATGACGGTGCTCAACATTTAAGGCGACTTATAACAGCTTATTGTAATCGCACTTTTATGCGTAATTTGTTTGATTTTTAAAATATATTTGATTATAAATATGTTTACTGCATTCTTTACAATATAAACAATAGTTTATATACGTATATCATAAAATTTGATGTTTATTTATATTAATTATGAATTGAAGGAAGCATGATGGGAGCAAATATTGAAAAAGCTAAAGAATGTTTATTGATTTTTATTAAAAGTCTTCCAATAAATTGTAAATTCCAAATTTATGGATTCGGGAGTAATTTTGATAAAGCTTTCGATACGTAAAAAATATTACTTTTAAATATAAATATAATAAAATTATTGATATAGTTCCCAATTATATGATGATCGATCAATTAATATTGCTTTAACATATCAAAAGAATTTGGATGCGAGTTTTGGAGGAACGGAATTGATGCAGCCATTGAGAGATATGTATAATACCCCTTTAGGGGATGATTATTCAAGAATAGCTTTCTTACTAACAGATGGTGATGTTGGTAACCAGGATGAGGTGAAGCGTCATACTAGATGATTACATAAAATATAAATTAATAATAATGTAGGTGATTAATTTGGTAAGGAAACATAATAACAAAACGAGACTCTTTACTGTTGGTATTGGCGATGGAGTATCGACATCCCTTGTGGATAAAGTTGCTAAAGCAGGATGTGGAAAATCTGCTTTTGTGAGAAAGTATGTTAATAAAAAAGTAAAGTAATATCTGATTCATGATAATAAATTTTTACAATGTTATGAACGAATTGTAGATAAATTTTAAAAGTAATTGCAATTTTTAATAAAACAATAAAACGCCTGTTACAATCATTCATTAACAAATAACCAAACACGTTTTAAAACTTTATTCTGTTTATTAAACCATTGATTTAAACAAATGAATTTATTATTAAAATAATTACTATTTTAATAAGAAGTCACGAAAGTAAAGTTGTTACTCTACATAAGCCCCGGGGAGTATGCTGCATCTTTCGAAGTGAAAGTTGGTTTTGACCCGGTCTATCGAAACCCTCATTTTGCACATCATTCGCTACATGTAGCATTTTTGTCCTCACTAAGAATCAAGTCGCCGGGCAATTTTGTATATGTTCCATATAGAAGTTTGGTTGGGGAGGTTTATTTACGAGTGATTGTGCCATCTCGTAGTGCCAACATTATGATCGTTAAATCATGAGTCAATATTTTTTTCCGTATTTTCAGAATATGTTCAAAGAGCGTTCTTTTATAAACGATGGAATCTCTCAATTTTTCCGTTACACTCTGAATGGTTGTTTGGCTGTGATCAATGCCCACTGTTTGCATAGTTCATTGAATTTAGTCGATATGAACTGTTTTCCTTCTTTAGTTATGATAATCCACGGAGGGCCGAAAATACTAATCCAATGGCCCGGGATGGATCTGGTGATCGATGATGTTGTGATTTCGTGTATGGTTACGACTTCCGGCCACAAAGTTAGTCTGCCGATGAAATTTATCATACATTTCCTGCCATCTGAAGCTGACAACAATATCCATGTGCAGGATCTTGAATCGGCCCTTATTCGAAAGAGAACAGGTTTTTCATTTAGTGTGTCTCGAAATCTTCTTGGATTGATACACATGGAATTTCTTAACCCATATCCGTATATCAGCGTTCATTTGTGTCCACACAGCGGGTGCTAATAAGGTCAATGGTTATATTAGCGCGGCTCTAATTAGACTATCGGGATCCCGCTATTCAGTTATGAATTTCTTTTTCTTTGTTTTTTTTAACATTTATGCACTACTTTATATATGTTTAGGAGTTTTCAAAAAAGAAACATTTTAAACTGTGAAATATCTCTTACCATTGAATTTTTACGTTTTATACAGTGTAATACCGTAAATCATAATTTAAAAATGAAATACAAATTTTATTCTTTAAAACACAATTGCTTTTATTTTTTGAAATACATTTATTACCTCCAAAAATCTTCGCATTGCACTGTCAGCTCGCCAAATTGACCTTCCAAAGTCAGCTGATACTGCTCGTCAGGGGGATGAATTTCGCCACTATTATTGAAGACTCCATCAAAATGGATATAAACAGAAGACGTTCCGAAGGAGTGCGATTTTCACTTAGCAAATTGCTATTGAGAAGCTCCAAAAGCAGAAGAATAACTAGTTCATGCATTGAAAAAGAGAATCTCAGACCGAGAAAGCGTCCTGATGTTAACGATTTATGTATTGTCTTGACAGGAATTTCAAAATTCAAACAATACTGATCTCACATCAATCATAGAAACTCTGACCACATTGGCTAAAAAACTTCACCTGGTGCCTGGGACGGATGAAATTAGCATTGTGGATAAAGTACTTCCAAAGGAACTCACTATCGCTGAAAGGCTGATGGAATTACTGAAAAGTGTCATCATTTATCAAATTCTCCAGCTGATGACAATGGGAAAGTCGCTATCAAAAGAGAAATGGCTTTTAATCAATCGATTGGTCAACGTGGGAAAATACAGGAATCTCTATATAAAGCCTTAATGACCATTCCACCTACAACTATTGATGCAGATCGAGCTTTCTCTGTCCGTGGTCTTTTTATGACAAAGCTTCGCTCCAGATTTTGTGATGATACTCTTAGTAAACTCACCTTATTGAAATTTTATTTTCAACATGTGGATGACTGTATTCAATTGAATTAAGTTGTATTAAATATATAATTTGTAGAGCAAAGTTTTTCTTTATATAATTTCCTTATTATAAATTTTATATAAAGAACTCTAAAAATCAATCCCGAAAGTCCGGTATTGTAAAAACGACCGGGATTGAATTCCCTATTAGCGCCTGTGTAAGCAAACCTGTGCAATCTTTGAAACTTTGGATAGTGGAAGATTGTTAGAAGTATAATTCGTTTGCTGGTGTTACTGAAGTCAAAGAGGATGCCTAAGAGCGATTATAAAACTGTTATTGTTGAAGAGTTCCTTATTTTACTTGTTCTGTTCGTTGATGATCTCGGCCTCAGTTATTGTCATAATCGCTGTTTCATCAGTAGCATTGTCATCAACCCTAGACAGAAAGTCAGGTACCACATTCTCGGTTCCCTTAAAGTATTCTAGCCTGAAAGAGAATTGGTTTAGAAATTCTATGTACAGCTATTGTCGGATGGAAGGCTCTTTCATTGACTGAATGCCATGTAAGAGCTTGTGGTTAGTCTGTCTTTTGACCTGGACTCCTTCCAGATAGTGCTTCGACTTCTTGACAGTTAAATATATTGCAGTAGTTTGCAATCGAATATCAAGTACTTCGTTTCAACTTGTCCTAGTTTTCTGAAGAAGAATGTAGCCAAAGACAATTTTTGGTTGAATTCATGGTTCAAAACTGGCTCAAACTGCTGTTTCAGAGGCATTCGTGCACGGGGTAAGCTTTTTGTTTGCGTCAAAGGTATATTGTTTATATTCTTAAGTTGTAATTTGATAGCAGAGAATCCCTGTTGTTGGGTATCATTGAGCTGGAACCTTTTGTTAACTTTGGATGTTATCAAGAGATCGTGCAAGAGAGCAACTACCTGGAACTACCTCCATGGAATGAACAAAAAAGAGAATTGTATGAATCTCGAGAAACCGCACAGAAAAGATTAAAACATTTACAACAGCGGTTGAAAAAGGACGCAACTCTCGGAGATATGTATCGAAAAGTACTAGAAGATCATGAGTACAAAGGATACATCAGGGAGGTGAATATACTTCAAGATGAAAAGGCGGCCTATTACCTCCCGCATTTTCCGGTAGTACGATAACATTTTGCAGCGTCGATAAACCGCCATAGTGATTTCATCATCAATACATGATGTGGCAAACGATTCGAAGTCTTACAGGAGACAGTTCGTGTGACGTTGGATCATTTTAGAGGCGTTCCGTAATCCGTCTGCTATTTGAACAGACAGAATGAAGAAGTGATTGCCATTTTCTGCACAACCTCCTGGATGAATTAAGATTTGATGGAAGGATTTTTATAGGTCTTAAGTAGAAAAATATGACTTATTTGTGATTTTATTCAGCATATCTAGTATTCTTGGCAATGTATATTTGTCGAGTTTCGTTAAGTCATTCATGAGTCGATAGTTGCCTCAGGGTCTTACTATGCCGTCATTATTTTTAACAAACACTATGGGGGATAGTCATAGGCTAAAGTTCCTTCTGATTATGCCTTTGGCTATTAGTTGATTGAACTCATTTTGAAGGTGTTAAGAGAACTCACATATTTGAGAGAACATTTATTACATTCACAATTTTTATCATCTTTATGATGAGCAACAATAATGCTTTCACTTAGATCCATCAATCAATTTTCAATATCTCCCACTTTAATCTGAACTATACTTGATAAGATTATTTTATTTAAAAATATTTAATTTAAATTTTATTGGCTGAAATAAACTATTTTTATAGTCATTTTTAAACATTAATTTGATTTTAATTATTTAAAAATTTACAAAAATAAAATCATTAAAATTATTTAAAAGCTGCAATAATAAAAACTAAAAATTTGAATATTAAATCTAAATTTAAATAAATTAGTTTCAGATTATAAAAAATTAAATATTGATAATCCATCTGGTTAGGAAAGGTACAATCTCAAATCAACATACAACATTTGAACATGCAAAAACTACACAAAAACATCCACACACCAAATATTCCTCACAGAAGGGATTGCAGGAGATACCGACCCAGGTTCTACAATTGCATCAACACAGTTTTCATTCTCATCATAACATAATATTCTTATCAATACATAAATATCCTCAAGGTTTTCTACTCTTTGCAGATCTATTTCATTATCTATGCAAGACTTATCTTGAATCTGTATGGTTGAACTCTTAAAACAGACATGAGTAAAGCAATTTTGAATTGTTTTACTACTTATGTCACGTCATTATCGGCAAGAAATTGTATAGCTTGCAAAACTAAAACCGTTGAACTGATTTCAATCACTTTTGACGAAAAAGTCAATAAAATTGTTTCTATTGATTCCAGAATTTAGTTAACTAACCTTTTACGATACAATAATTTCAAATTCTTTATAACTCCCATATTCATAGGCTGTATCAAGGTAGTATCAGCAGGTAGAATTTCCAATTGAAAATTTCCAAACCATTTAAATGTGGATGTGCTACAGAATTATCGAGAAGCAACAGGGTTTGTCTAGATGACCGTTGCAATTTGTCATCCAATTTCGTAAGCTACCTTTGAAAAATATTAGAAGTCTTCCAAGCATTTCTAATGTTATGTTATTGAACTGGTAAACTTTCCATTCTTTGCCCCTTAAACATAGAGGCCTATTACTTTTACTGACATATTAGAGCAGCACAACAATGTTTTTCTATCAATTGCTTTATTTGAACCAGATAATGTCTCATATTTATAACTCAAAGAAGCATCAGATGCAGAACAATAATACAGCTCAGTTTCATCGGCATTGTAGATATCATAAGTACAAATATTTTGGAGTAAATCAGATAGTTTCGTGGATATCGATTGCTCAGAGCTTGTAGGATTAGCACTACCCTTTTCGCCGTGCGCTTTTCTGAATTTAATATCATGCTGAAGAGGTCGGCCTAAAGTACACCAATCGGATGAGGGCGTCCGCTTGCTCGGTTGTCGATGCCGGATCCAGTAAAGTGAGGGGTCACAAATCTCAGCGGTAAAAAATATTACCGTGTTTTGATGGCATTTGAATGTTGTAGGAGCCGCATCACACCCATGCACGACGTGCATCGATACAGTCGGGAAGTAAGTCACAGGATTATGAACGATGTAGAAGAGCCCGAAACCGCGGGCAGCAGCTTCTAGGGCAACGGTTGACAAGTTTTAACTCATATCGTACTCTGGTACAGTACAATGAACGACGCTGAAAAATTTCTCAAGCGATTTCGATTTCGTTTTCGAAACGTCAAACAGTTCTTCACCAAAAAAACCCCATTAATTGATTAATCAATCTGATTCATTGATCGATTCAGGTATTAACTAGACATTTCACGCCAAATAATGACAATAGCGCCTGATGGCAATGGTAAAAATGGTTTTCCCCGTTAAAAAGTCAAGCAAAGATTACATTAGAGAAAAACCGTTTATTTGAAAAAATTGTGTTCACTGCGATTATTTAAACAATATTGTTTTTAACATTTTTCAGTTACATTTGTTATTTACATTTACTTTTTATATAGATAAGTAAAATATCTGATATTTGATGTAAATAATAATATTAGTATTTTTATGTCAATAAAGATTTTTTTTGTTATTAGTTTTTTTATTTAATTAAAAGTGTTCACTACACATGCCTAAATTTACATCAAGACAGTAACCATCCATTACCTTGAAATTCAGATGATTCATCTATTAGCCCGCTCTTCTGATTTTCGTATTAGCATGGGACTAGTAACAATGGAAAACCATTGATCAAGTGCTTCCCAAACATAAACGTCCTTATCTTTCCGCTTTCTTGGTATTCCACTTGTGAACCTTTGTATTTTCAGACCTATCGATAACAATTTTTATACGACAACGATGGCTGACGTTTTTACAATGTACTCTGATTTTTCTAATATAGAAATAATAAACAAAGATAAATACGTAGTGACAGTTCTAATTCATGTTATTTGTTTTAAGCTCGCTGCAGTTGAGTTCTAGTGTCATTAAACTGTTGGATATCGCTCTCAATTGTGATCATTTTACAAATAGTAAAATCCAATGGAAGTGTCCAGATAATGTTTCCATTATTACTGTACCATCAACAATACCACCTGTATTTTCCAACCATTTTTTAACTGTGTTCTGTATGATAAATGGTAAGTAATATTATAATTAATTATAGACAAAATTAATTTGCAAACAGGATTGAAAGAAGATGATAAAGTTGAATGTACTTTGATTGGAGATGTTAATGAACGAAGTCTTTCATTCTCAATGGATATAGATCTCAATAATGCGATTGTCGATGAAGAATTTCGAGTTCATCGAATGTTGGGGAAATATAAAATCGAAGAAATGGCGATCGAAATAGATAGTGGAAAAAAAGATATAAAGAAAGCACTTATAGAGTTAAGTCTTCAAGTGAATATTGTTACAAACTTTACAACATTTGTGGCCATAGATCCAGAAGCTTCAGAAAAGAAAAAAACATTGAGTAAAAGTTAATTTTTAAATTGTTTTTTAATTAGTTTTGATTTGTAATATTAAATTTGTAATATTATACTTTAATAATAGTAAATAAATGGATATGGAAATAAATATTTGATATAGTGTGTGAGTCTCATGCTGTGAAATATTACAAAATTAAATAAAATTAATCAAAAAATATTACATAATCAAAAATTTCAAAATATTTCTAATTTTGTATTACACAACTATTACGGGGTTGAAAATAGAATTAACCTTTGACTTTCCTTTTCTTATTATATATATACGACATGTGTATATGAAGTATTCTAAAACCCTTTTCAAAATAGAAATGTCGTTGTTCAGCCGAAATGTCAACACATAATTATAATATCAGATGGGCTTTTGAAGGTTGATTCCTGAGCCTTTCATCATTTATTAAAACAAGCTTTACTGAGACAAAATATACAGATTCACATCATCAAGTGTTTTGACATTCACGTATATGGATCTTTTTCATTCTTATCTGGCAACATCCATTTTTCTCTCTAAGAGAGTTTATTCATATGACAATATCACTCATTCCTAAGTGTCTTCACAGATACAGTTTGCTCATACTGCCCTGTATTTTGGAATTATAACTCATTCCTTATTTCTTGCCAGTACAAAAAAGTACAGGGTACATCAGATTGCTTAGTGAAATATATATGAGTAAGAATTTATCTTTCAATGTAGTTTTAATTCCTAATTTCGTATTTTCTCAAGTTGTTAACCATAGTTTTAAACTTTATTTCGAAGAAATTGTAATCTTTATTCAATACACATTTCTCCACGTTTTTTTAGATCTTTTTTTCAGATAAATTAATAAGATTCGAACAATTATCAAATTTATTAATAAACACATTATTCAAACTGTGGTGTTCAAAAAAAACACAAAAAACAATTTAAATTAAAATTCAAAAATTAACATAATAATGTTTTGTTTTACTAATCAAAAATTGGCGAAAAACTCAAAAACACACGAATCCACAAGAACACCAACCAGAATCGCAATCAATATGCTCAACGGACTGTCAATCGTCAACCCAACTATGCCCAGACGAGACTCATGGATCTATTCCAATTATTGTATCGATTCGGGTCATGTATTCATTCTATACATAAATAAATTTTATATTCCAGTCGTGTCTTATTTTTTCCCGTTCCAACAACGGAAGTTGGTGGTGCAAATTGCACTCGCCAAACAAACGAATATAAATTAAATTTAAATATTTTAGAAACAAAAGTCTCAGTGCCATTTTTAAATTTTATATTAATTATTAATTTCAGTAGATCGCCTCCATCTTCATACTAAAATTAATGTGAATTAACTTATACAACGAAGCAATGTTGTAGACTCGAGTCGCGAAGTGTGTGTGTGAGGGATATTTTGAATGTTTGATGTTTTGTGTTTGAATGTGTATGTTGATTTGGAATTGTGTCTCTCCTACCCAGATGGATGATTAATATTTGAATTCTTATTATCTAAAAATATGTTATGTTTAAATTTATTTTTAATTTCAAATAATTTTACAATTTTAAATAAGTTAATTAGTTTTTACAAATTTTAATAAATAAATCAAATTAATATTTTTAAATAATTAATTATCATTTTAATTATTATCCAATAAGTTTTTTGTAAATATTTTATTAAAATATTTATTTCCCCATTTGCTAAAAATAATAAGAATTAATTCATGAATCAATTTAGTTTAGAATGCAATCGTACGAAAACTTTGACAACGATAGTCTTAAGGACAATCAAAACTGTTGTTTAAATAAAAATATGAACAGTCAAATTGGTGTTCTTAATAATGTACAAAAAGAAAGATTACAACAACCACCAGTAAAAGATCTTTTCTACCTCGAAAAGATATTCTAAATTTATAATTATTTTATCATATTAATTAATATATTAGAAAAGAAAAAATAATACAATGTCTACGTTTAATAGGAACAAACATTTTTCCGTTAAAGATAAAATTCTTAGAAATAGTAAAATAAAAAATATAATGATATTATTGAACCTAAACTCTCTTTCATAAAATGCTACGTTAAAATTTATTTACCATGAAAATTTGTTATATTTTTAAAATAATGTTTAATATTTTTTCAATTAAAATGTATTTGTATTCAGCAAACGAAGAGAAACCACTTGATTATTTTGGAGTTTTAGTATGTTTGATTCACATGATTTCTATTTATTTCTATTTATTTCTATTTTCATTTTAAAGTTTCCAGAAACAAATGAAAGCTCATTTAGATGTGTATGTTATTTTGATAAATATTTATTAATTGATTAAATAATGAAAATTATTTTTCATATATTCATAATTAAGTGATAATATGTGAGCAAAACTTTTAAAATCTAATTTTGTTTAATAAGAAAGTTTATATCTACGTTGAAGATGATTTCGATATTGAAAAAAATGAAACAAAAAAATAAAAGACATCGCATAAAGTTGTACTAACTTTCAGGAAAGGAAGGCGCTAACTGCTAAGACTAAAGAGAAAAACATTAAATAATATGACGACAAAACATTCCAAAATATACAAAAGGAATGTGAATGTAATTGGTTGTCCTAAAATTTCCCGGTCAATAATGAAAATACAATTTTTTTTCAAATTTCTTTTTGGCATTATTTATTTGATATTGATATATCGATTTGTTTATAGCATTATATGGATTACGTGATTACAAAGATTGAAAACCGTGTGTTGCTGCGTCACTATTGAAAGAAAGGCTTGACAACACTAGATGCTGCCAAGTCAATTTGCAGAGCTGAAGATACACAAACGGTCGGAAAAAAGTACGGCAATTGATTGGTTCAAGCGTTTCAATGAAGGCACTTTTGACTTGAATGACAGTCCTCGTTCTGGACGACCAACAAAATTGGATAACGAGGACTTGTAAGCAGAGTTGGACATGAAGCCTTCGTCAAGCACTCGCGATTTGGTATTTAAGCTTAGAGTTGGAAAGTAAACCATACATTGACACTTGAAGCAGCTCGACTTTGTGCACAAGAAACCGCGTCAAGATCAGCACGAACTCACCAAAGGTGTTGAAGATTTATTACTAAACATACCTAAACAAACAGGCCGATAAAAGAGTCCAAATTTACCGACAACTATTACAAAATTCACGAGATGACAACTTTTGAAAACGAATTGTGACGTCGGACGAGAAGTGGGTCTACTTGGTCAACCACAACCGAAACAAACCATCGGTTCCACCGGGTCAACCAATGCCGTCAGTTCCAAAACAAGATCGATTTGGCTTGAAAATCATGTTGTGCGTCTGGTGGAACTTTGAGAGAGTCGTGTACTTTGAGTTTGTTCAGAACGGCCAGGCCATCAATGCAGAACTCTATTGTCAACAGCTGGACCGTGTCTACGAGAAGCTCAAGAAGAAGTACCCTGTCTTAATCAACCAAAAATGTGCACTGCTTCAGCAAGACAATGCCAAGCCGCATACCGCCAAAAAGATCACGGGCAGGTTCCAAGAGTTGGATTGAGTTGAAATCCTGTCGCATCCTCCTTCAGATTATTTTTATAGATAAAATGTTATGATTTTCTACCATCTAAAGTATTCACTTCATAAACATTTTTTGTTAGAAATATATGAAATTTTAAATTAATTTTTCAAAATTTTTATGGCTCATTTATTTATTTATTTTTGCAGTTTGCAAATCAGTAAGTATAAATAATTTATTTTAATGTTATACGTTTTTCGCTCATAACAATTTCAAATGTGAAATAAAATTTAATAAAACACATTTTAACAAAAAATCTTTTAAGTATATATTTTCTACAGATATCTCAAAATGTGTCAAAAGTTTCTGGATTCCTATGTCCAAATAAATGTCTTTAGTATTCTCAATACTCAGTCTTTATTACATAACGTGGAGAAAATATAGTTTTTCGTTTTCAAATTTTATGAGGAGTTCGTTAAAATCTTCAACTCACCGAATAATTTATAATTCTTTTAATTTAAAATTTTAACAAAATTAAAGAATTATATAACACGAAAAAAAATAAAAATTAAAAAATTAAAGGGTTTGAAATCTAAAAAATCCTACATTAAATAAAGTCGATATATTTTAATAGAGTAATAATCAGTAAAATTTTTTTAAAATAAGAATTTAAAAATAAATAATAAACAAAATAAAATTTATTATGTAAATTTGTAATAAGTTACTACTACGAAATTATTTTTAAGAAACTAAAATTAGGTTAAATTGTTTTACAAAATAATTTGAAAGAAATTAGATTTTTGTAATTTTAATAATAAAATGTCTGATTAAATAAGCATTTCGAAAAATGTTATAGAATATAATAAATTAAATTGATAAAAATCATATTGATGTTTTTTTAATATTATGTAACCTCTAATCATTTTCTTTTAGATATGGATCAATTTTAGACTCTTCCGATGATAACTTAGTAATTCTAAAGTTTTATTATAATAAATAAAATTCTATTTAACTAACGTCCGAATTTGAGTTGGCATGTTAAAATTTTCCTTTTTTTAAATTTCTCCCACAAAACTCTAAAAGTTAAAACAAATTGTAAATAAATTTGGAAAAAATGGAACATCGTTGACATTAAAATTCAAAAACCTATTGAAATTGTTTATTAAATTCGACGTATTAATCGTCAGCTTTAAAATAACTGATTAAAAAAAAGAAATATACTTAAATACTGCGGCAATGATTATGTAACCAATACGTCATCAATAAATCATTTAAAAACCCTCAATAAAGTTGTCAAGAGTGCATTTTGTACGTTAATTTTAGAATAAAAAGATCTTTTATATATCGTTTCACATGTCACTCTCTCCAAATAATTCTTAAATTGAGTGCATAGAATTTTAAAGTTATGGATGCTTATGTCCCCTTTTTAATATTTACTATACCAAGCAATATTACTTCCATTTTCTTTACGAATGTGTTCCTAGATTCTTTTATAGAAATGACGCGAAGTCTCTCCAATGTTGCATAACACCCATTATATGTATATTGGTAAATGAGATCGGAAAACAATCCTAACGGTGTTGATGATTTATTACTAAACATACCTAATCAAACAGGCCGATAAAAGAGTCCAAATTTACCGACAACTATTACAAAATTCACGAGATGACAACTTTTGAAAACGAATTGTGACGTCGGATGAGAAGTGAGTCTACTTGGTCAACCACAACCGAGACAAACCATCGGTTCCACCGGATCAACCAACGCCTTCAGTTCCAAAACAAGATCGATTTGGCTTGAAAATCATGTTGTGCGTCTGGTGGAACTTTGAGAGAGTCGTGCACTTTGAGTTTGTTCAGAACGGCCAGGCCATTAATGCAGAGCTCTATTGTCATCAGCTGTATCGTATCTACGAGAAGCTCAAGAAGAAGTACTCTGCCTTAATCAACCGAAAACGTGCACTGCTTCAGCAAGACAATGCCAAGCCGCATACCGCCAAAAAGATCACGTGCAGGTTCCAAGAGTTGGATTGAGTCAAAATCCTGCTGCATCCTGCTTGCAACTCTGATTGCACGCCATCCGACTATAGCCTCTTCCGATCCATGCAACACTTCGTGAAAGGCTGCGATTTGAAGCATTCGATAAAGTTGAACAAGCATGTCAAGAGTTCTTCAATTTGAAGTAGCCGGAATGGTACTTTGACAAGATCCGAAAGCTTGCAGACCGTTGGCAGAAAGTAGTCGGAAACGAACGATTGTACATTGAAGATTAATTGTTATTTATTTAAAATAAATCCTTGCACAAAAATTGTATTTTTCATTTTCATCTGACTGGGAACTTTTAGGACAACCTAATTTATTAATATATTCTAGCGATAATCCATAAATTTAGCAGATAAATCAGTTTTACAACAGTGGCTTATCAAGACGGAAAGACCAAACGGAAGATACTATTAGAACAAAGCGTCACATAAAATATGAATATTTGTGCATAAATTAAAGGAAAATAAAAGAAACTTAAAATAATCACATGTTATCCCAACATAATCATTAAAAAATTTGAAAACTACTTTAACAGACTAAAAAAATTTTTTTACCTGAATTATAAATTAGTAATCACTTTGTTAAAAAGTTAGACAATTTAAACGTTAAAAATATTTTTGTAAATATTTTTTTTACAATTTTATTTGAAATTTGTACAATTTTACTCATTTTCTAATTTTAATTTTTTGAATTATATTGAAATATGGGTTGAAAATTTACATGAGTTGAAATAGGTCATGGGTTAAAACACCCTACAACAATTTCTCACATCTAGACGTGGGCACGTTTTAAAATTTTCTAAACGTTTAAACTGTCTTCGTTTACCAAATTAAACGTTTAGAAAACGTTTAAATGATCTCTAACTTCATAGAAAAACATTGCAACTATGCTTTATTTTTTTCGAAGCCCATTCATTTCGACAATTTCATGTATGACAATTTTTATTCATAAAATGTTTACAGGGTATTCCTTAAAACAATTTAGTTCGAACATTTGATACAAAAATAATGGTATAGTTGCAATAATCATATCGTTTTTACATATATGTTACATTCAATGAATGTGGTTTTCAATTCAAGGATTTTTCTTTGGTAAATACGGCCTTAAATTTTGTTTATAATTTTTACCATCCGTCTAATTTTTTATTGCTGAAGGTGGCATAAACACAGTCCCATCAATATTTTTCTCTCTTCTGCTATACCAATAATTCCAAATCCGATTCTGATACATTGAATTTTTCATAGCCCATAATGTTAGTTGTCACATGAGCTGTGGTTGCCAGATTTTTTTTGAGTAAAAACATTTATTAACAACACAAACAGGCTCAACGTAACAACAATTTTCGGTAGCACAATCTGCGGTAGCACAATCTGATTGATATATTTTTTATATTTATTCAAATCTTTGATTAATGAATGAAATAATGATAACCTTTAATTTCTCAAAATGTTATTTGGTAAAAATGCATTTAGTGAATTTTATAATAAACATTAGCTTTTCAATTATAATTTGTTTTGGTTTTTTCCTTCCATGCTTTATAATAAATTGCTTATGTTAAAAGTAACTATTTATTTGTAAAATAGAATTGAAAAATGTTTTTGTATGAAATTTTCCATTCAGCGAAATATTGAAATAATTACTAATAACATAATAAATGTATTAAAAAATGTAATCATAGTTTTCCGTTCTACAAAAGATAACAAAAAATTCTGTTAGCCAAGTAGAGTTCTGTTTACATAAAGAATTGTATAACAATTTCTTTGAATTACAATTTATAATTTACTTGGTAAAAAAGCTTATTTAGTATAATAAAAATACATAAAATTATTCAATTAATTATTCAAATTAAATTCATTAAAATAATAAAAAACTTGTTTAAATGAACATTTAAACATTAAAGCGCCATTATTTGAAGGTGGTGTGAGTCTCTGTTAACACGGTTATTATACTTTTGTATTAATAAACCGCCAGAACAGGAGGAAATGAAGTGCAACAAAGGAAGTGGGTTATGTTTTTATGTAACCCATGTCCAAATATTGCGTCAAATATTTGCAAACTGTTTATTAACTTTCATCTACAACTCCACGATTTGCTTTGTAGATTGTGAAGTTTCAAAGATGTTAAATTGAATATCTGTTTTTGGTATACACATATTTCTTTTGAATTAATGTGTTCGAAAAACAAAAATATTTAGTACTAATACTTTTATTAAAATTAAACATAACATATTAAACATAATTTTATATAATTAATTAAATATATATTAGTTATAATAATATTAATCAAGCATTTGTCAATCCAAAATCAACACTCAATTTAACATTGAAACACAAAATCAACAATACAAATATTTGTCATATCATTTTTAAATTAAAAAAAATAATTCACAACAGAATTAATATAAAATCAAAAATTAAGCAACATATATTGATAATTTTTTATTAAAATTTAAAATATATTTCAAATAACTACAGACAGATTTTTAAAATACAAGTTTATTAACATGGGATGGATCAAGATTGGGAAAAAGTATTTAGAGAGTAATCTCACGTAGAACTGTTTTTGAGTTTCATGAATGAGAGGCATCACAATATAAAGTTCACAATTGAGACTAAGGCCAATTACAGACTAGCTTTACTTGATATTCTGATTAAAAGGATGAATTAAAGGGAGCTAATTATTTCAATGAAAAAAATTAAAATTTTGTGCTCCATTAGAAAAAAATATTTTTCTTCCATGCGATACATCTCGTTTTCAAAACTTTTTTACTTGAAAACCTATTGAAAATCAACAAATATAATTTAAAGAATTTAACGATTAATAAAAAAATTTACCTGAAATTTTGATGCGATTCTCAAATATGCTATTAATGTCAGTTTCCATATTTTGCATTTATAGTCCCACGAAAAGTTCAATAGATTGAGATAATGTGTTCTTTAAAAATGAATAGGCCTCAGGTAGCGTGATAAAAGTTTCAAAAAAGTATAAACCATGTCGTAAGTTTTAAAATACGAATTTAAGAACTACACGCTCGTTTATAAATCGCTAAACGTTTAAACGTCTTAAAAAACGAAAACGTTTAAACGGCCGTTTAAACGCTAAACGTGCCCACCACTACTCACATCTCCTCGATTTAAATGGCTTAAGCAATTCAACATTTCTGATCACAATTCTACCATTTTTTGACTTAAAAAAATAAAGCACTTTTCTATAAAACATTAAAAAATGAAGTTTGTTTATAAAACTTTACGAAATAAGAGTCAATTAATAATACAAAAATATATTTTAAAAACTTTATTGCATTAAAGTGTTAAATCAACAATTTAAAACAATCAACAATATCCGTTACTGATACAAAACATATGTCCCATAGTTTTGGAGCGCTTTATATCAGGCATATCACAGGAAATTTATTCAGAATTGGAAAATTTTATTTCTTCTTTGGATACATCGAGACAATTTTTTGTCTCTTCATTTCAAAATTTCAAATTTATAAAGTAAATATTGTTAGGTTTAGAATACATTCTGATTAGAATTCAGATAAAGACAATTTTTGAAACTTTTATTTACTAACAACAATATACATATTATTTAAACAAGTTTAGCCTAAGTAAATTTTTTGAGGAACGATTTTTCATTTTTTTTACACAAACCAATTATATCAAAATAATTGTAAATATAAATATATATTAATTTATTATTTTCGAAATTTTGTATTATATTTAATTTTTTTTAAACGGATTTAATTTTTTTAAAGTTCCTGTAAACGGATTCAGGAACATAATCGCAGGGAAAGTGATAGCAATATTGCTCAACATAAGAAGAACTGTTTGAATAGTAAAGTTGACGTAAGTAATTTTAAGATTTTGTGTTCACAAT
>MQRK01221729.1:69146-83911 GCA_001938485.1 Girardia tigrina
GAAAAATGTTATCGATGACATTAATCAGTACCAACGTGTTAAAGTTATAGATTTATATAAATCAATTAGAAGACGCTTGTGTACTGTTTTAATTAGAAGAGGTTGCTTATGTAACAAGTGATATGTTGATATGAAATATAAAGGGTTTCAAAAATTATGCTCATTTTGTTATTTCTGTTATTCACAATTTCGATTTTATTTTGTGGTTCATATTATATTCTTTATAAAAGATATACTACTTATAGATTTTAAAGTG
Source organism: Girardia tigrina (assembly GCA_001938485.1). Classification (NCBI taxonomy): domain Eukaryota; kingdom Metazoa; phylum Platyhelminthes; order Tricladida; family Dugesiidae; genus Girardia; species Girardia tigrina. The sequence continues at coordinate 69,403 of MQRK01221729.1, forward strand.
ATTTACACCAAATAGACATATTTTGGAATAAAATACACAACATATTACTTTGATAATACAGAAATATATAGGGTTTCAAAAATTATGCTCATCACTATATATACACTGACTTCCATAATTGTATACTTTTTTTTCTATTTTTTACTAGATCGTGAATTACTTAGGGAGTATAAATCGGTTCATAACTTTTAGATATTTGCCTGAAAGATAATTTTAAGCTCTACAAGATGATATGTATGTCAAATTTTAAACTTTAATAATAACAAGTAGGCCTTTAAACGAAATTTTTATTAAAAATATACAATTATGATCGCACAATTTCTTAATTTGAATAATTGGGTTTTTGTTTAAAGGAAACAATTAAATCTCAATATTAAAAAATATATATGAAATTTAAATATTATAATATATAATATGGAATATTATGATTTTTTTGTTTTTAATTTAATAATTATTACATTCATTTTTTTTATATTTTAGAAATGACGAAATTGAGCAAACAAACGAAAGATTTATTGATTGCTGATGCCAAATGTGGTTTTTCACTTGGTAAATTAGCATCAAAATATGGTATTAATCGTGGAGCTGTACAAAAAATTTAAAAATTGGAAAATATCAAAGAAAAAAACTTTTCAATTGGAAGACCTAGAATTCTTACATGCGCCGATCAGACTTATAGTAAGAATCTAATTTTTGATTCTAAGTGTACAATAAATGTATGAGATGAAAAACCGCTGGAATAATTATCAGTAATTTGAAATCTATGTAGAAAGATGGAGCTATTCCGTTTGACTTTAAAAGTCGGATAAAAATTCAGCATTCATGAATTAAGTTGACCCTCTACGTTTATTTTCAAGTATCTGATTTATTTTAGAATATTTATTGTGCTAGAACTTACTTTCGGTTAATATTTGAGAATCTTCAAAGGATTTATTATTCTTATCAATCAATTATTAATTATATTTTATTATTAAAAAAAAACTCACAATATTCCGAGGTTCTGTATTACATTTATATAAGTGTAATCAAAGAAATCCTTTGAAGATTCTCAAATATTAACCGAAAGTAAGTTCTAGCACAAAAAAAATATTCTAAAATAAATCATGGAAAGCATCGTATACAAAATGTGCGTTCATATCTATTTATATCATTGCATCTAGGAAAATTAAATTGATCGATTGAAGTCCGCCTACTATGTACAGCAGTAGTAAGCATTATTGACTCATGCTAACAAAACACGCGGCATGTGACATTTGGACACGGATATTATTTTATTATTATCAGAAGCTGATTATATTACACTTTTTAATTTTAATAAATGTTCATTTAATTTTAAATTTATTAACTTAAATGTCATTTATATTATTTTTTTGTTATCTTATATACGGAAACTTGTATTTTTTTAATTTTAAAATAAAAGTAAATAATATTTTTAATTTTTTTGATTAAGTTTTGATTTAAGTAAAATTAATTATTATTTATATATTCAAAAAAACTGAAAATAATATTCAATTTTACTATATTATCAAAAATGTTGTATAACAATAATATTTAAGTTCACTTTTTTTATTATTTTATCTAAAATTTTCCCCAAAAAAATAAAAATAAATTTCACTTTTATTTCAATATAAAATAAATCAATTTCCGTAAATAATAACGAAAGAAAAAACTAATATAAATGACATTTTAATTAATAATTTTGAAATTAAATGATTATAATAAAATAATATCGGCGTCCAAACGTCCTACTTCGCAAAACACGTATACCCAGTCTTGGGAAAAGTTGAAAGAGAATGATGAAAGGGGCATTAAACATCACGAAATAAATATTTCATCAACTTTTGAAGGAGGATTTGAGTAAAACAAAGTTCTTAATTGTTCTTAATTTATTTTAAACATACTTATTAAAGAGTTAATTGATGATACATGGTATTTAAGTATAACTTGCAAAAGGACTCAGTGGAAGTCGGCATCATTACTTCAAGCTAAGAGCTCGAAAATTTCCTTTAAAAATCAAAGCAATGCTAATTATCTTTTTCAAGGAAGGTGACAACATCCAATATGAGTTAGTTCCAAATGTTCAAACAGGTACGACAAGTAACATATTGTTAATTGTTCGTCCTTAAATAGTCCTGCACTGTATATAACTTGATTTGGCGTAGTTCTGTTTAAAAAAAGGCAAATGAAGTCGTTTTTGATAAAATGGTGAACATTTAATGAGTGTCGACGCACATCTAAGAGGAAACAGCAAAATAAGCATTTCAATCACACTATTGAGTCACATTGAAGTGCGTTGAATCAGGAGAAGTAATTATTTATATTTTATTTAATTATAATTAAAAGAAGATTATAAAAAATTGCTTCATAAAGGTAACGTCAGTGTCGATATTTCATTGCCGCATTGCGTACGCGCATACAATAGTAAATATTCCACCTTATTTTCTGCCTCAGTTATCTCACTTTTGCTTGAAAGTAATAAATTTAACAATTGTACATTTCTGGACTCGCATGCCAAATGGATTGGTTGTTCCTTATTCTATAACAACACAATCAATACTGTTTACCTGAACAAATAGTTAATAAACTTCATTTTCAGTTTCGAGATCGCATTGTGCTGAGATAAGTAATCCCACAGTATCCACAAAACCACTTAAACAAGCTAGATGTATTGGCCTTGCTTTCTCCTATCAACCATTTAATCAGTTATAATAAGGTTATCATTTATTACGTAATTTTCAGCTTCATAATTACAACCCTTTTTGATAAGTAGATTGGCAATGTCGTAACTGTTACGTTGACAGGCTAAGTGAATTGGTCTCATGTTATTCTAAGTCATGACAAATAATAAATAAAATCATTTATAATATTTATTTACCGAATTTTCAATCTCCATATTGGAATTTTTGTTTAGCAACATTTTAACGATTTCTAAGTGACCGCCTATGCAAGCCAAATGTAACGGTGTATTTGTAGACTGAAAATCAAATTAACGTTAATTCGTCTTTATTAAAACTATAAATATAAGAACTTGGTTTTTAGTTTCAAAGGCGCAATTTTTAGAAAGAAGCATTTCCACTATTTGGAAGTAACCATCTCTACAAGCGATATGTATCGGTCTATCTTTAAACTAAATCAACAATATATTTGGTTTAAACAATAAAAAAAATTATATACATTATTTTCATATTCCAAATCGCAGTTTTTAGAGAGCAAAAGCTCGACAATCTGGGGTGAATTCCTTCCACAAGCTATATGAATTGGTTTATTATGAACCTGTGCATAAAAATAATATTTTTTTAAGTTTGTTGAATATTTGATGTACGTTATTAAGAGATTCGATGTCGCAATTGGCCGACAGTAATGATCTGACTACTTGTTCACTTCCAGACAAACATGCCAAATGTATTGGTTTGTCGCCATACTACAAAAATAAAATTCAATAATTGATGTAATTTAAACTGATATTATTAAATGTTATGATCATTTTAATGAATACATTTTCCATCTAACTAATGAGACAATAAATAATGCACGAGGGGTATATCAAAAATTCATAGAAAAATCAAATCAATGTGGTTGGATGTGTTGTTGCACTTGTTACAATTATCCCCTGTCTTGTTAACCAATTAAAAAATAGGATAGATGCGATTGGCTGATTATATGTATGAATGTAGTTGGTTGTTTTATGAATTACTCATTTATTTCTATTTCTTAAAGAAATTATTGACAAATTCTTACTGGTATCATGAAGCACGCTAGCCTCACAACTGCTGCAAATGATGGACAATTTCGATGAGAGGTTTTGGGTGACGATTGGTACAGTTGACGAGACATGGCTGCCATTTTATCCTTCTTGCAACAAAGGAGAAGTCAAATGATGTCACCAAGGAGGAAAGCCTTTGTCAAATCAAAATTCTGTCGGCAATTTTTCGGAATTGTGACGGGATTATTTTAATTGATTATCTCGCAAAAGGAATAATATGATAATGAGTAATATGTTAATATATCATTTTTCTCGGCTTTAGTTTTATATTTCCATGAACTTTTGGAATGCTCTTGTATGAATAAATAAGTTATCATGATAATTTAATTAAATTTATTGTTATAGATTTTGCATTTTTAAATATTTTTCAATTCAAAAATAAAATAGCAATATTTTTACTAAGTTAACATTTCAGAAGTTTTAGGTAACCTTTAAATGATTCAAGAATAAAATAACTCTGGTATTATAAAGTACTAAATCTCAAATAAATAATATATATATATATATATATATATATATATATATATATTCATGAAGTATGAATTGTATTTATAAATTAATGATCATAACATTTGAATAGTTTTGACGTTGTTGTGAAAGTTCTGAGGGTTTAGTGTTATTGGTTTTCGTTAGTCCACCACTAAATTACATATTGTATAGAAGTTTCCAGTCTATATGATATAAATTTTCATCTTTTTTCTTTTGTGCAATAATTTTATATTTTCTTTAAATTTCAAACAATATTTAATTTTAAAATTAACAAGCCAATTTATTTTTTTAATGTCTATTAATTTCGACGGATTAACCGTCCTCTTCATAACAATCGATTTTTTACAAAAGAAAGTTACTTTTAAACTGCCGGTAATTATTATGTAACCAATACATCATTAATAAGTCATTTAATAACTCTCAATAAAGTTGTCAAGTGTGTATTTTGAACGTTAATTTTAGGTTCCAAAGATCTTAAATATAACGCTTGACATGCAACTCTCTCCCTATAATTCTTAAATTGAGTGCTCAGAGTTTTAAAGTTATGGGTATTCATGTCCGATTTACAATGTTTTCAATATCAATTCCCCTTTCCTTATGACTGTCTTCCTGGATTCTCTTACAGAGATAACGCGAAGTCTTTCCAATGTAGGTGACATTACACCCATTACATGTAAATTTGTGAATAAGATCCGAACGCAATCCTAATGGTGTTGAAAGTTTATTGCATTAACATACATTAAATATTTTTAAATTTATTGTATTATCTACTGCTTTAAAAATAGAATTTTTAAATGTTTTGAAATCTTCTGAATAAGGTACAGTTAAAACATATTCAAGTTCTAAACTATTTTTGTTTTATACTGTTTATAAACTGTTTATACTTCTGACCACCAAATAAATCGATTTTATCTTCAATATTCGAAAGAAATATTGAAGCCAGTGGGGGAGTTAATGTTTAATCCATAGCTACTCCATCAACATGTTTGTACCAGTCAATGTCGAATAAAAAATGAACATCTAACGTGGCACAACTTAACAATTTATGTGCAAATTCTATCTAGTCAATTTAATAATTATTGGGAGAATGACATATGAAGTGTTACATTTAAGATTTTTGGATCCTAAAGTTAACGTTCAAAGTACACTCGACAACTTTATTGAGAGTTTTTAAATGACCTTTTGGTTACATAATAATTAACGGCAGTGTATAAGTAACTTTCTTTTGTAAAGAAATCTGAAGATGACGGTTAATCCGTCGAAATTAATAAAATTTTAAAAAATTTCAATTGGCTTGTTAATTTTAATGTTAATCAGTTGCTAATTTTTAAAAAATTTATTTACAAATATTTTAATCTAACTTCAAGTTAATGCAATTAAAACGAAAAATTAACCAAATGTAGAGCATAAAAGTATTGAAAAAAGTAGTATGCCACAATGATTCATGAAATTACGTTCGAGAGACGTATACCTTGAAGATGTAGTCTGTAGAGGTCGACCTACAGTAATCTAAGACGAGTAATCTAAAACCCTCGTGGAAGCTTATCAATCTCAAATAGTTCATAGTAATAGGAAAGATGGTTCAAAATGAATTGTAAAGTTGAAAAAAATGATTTCCCTACAATTTGAACAATTGGAAGAAAGTCTGGTTTTGATTGATTTGTTATTAAAAGTTGAGGAACGAGTGTTATACTGCCCCCCACATATTATGTAATCTGTGTAGATTACACAATTTCGTTTCGAAGTAGGGGAATAACTGGAGGAATGGATGAATAAAATTGTTAGTTAATTAATAAAAAATGAAATAATTAATTATTAATTGATTGAAATTCAATCAAATCAAATTTAATCATTTATTTGTTAAAGAATTTATTTAATAATTCATTTAATAATTAATTTATTCTTTACTTTATTTACTCTATTCATTTATGTAATAATTGATTTATTGATTCACTAATTTATTTATTCAATGATTGAATAAATAAATTAATTATTTAATGAATGAATGAAGTAATTTAAGAATGAATAAATCATTGAATAAATAAATTAGTGAATCAATTATTACATAAATGAATAAAAAGTAAAGAAAGTAAAGAATAAAATAATTATTAAATAAATTATTTAATAAATAAATTATTAAATAAAAGAATAACTGTATAATTAAATAAATAGTCTTAAATAATTAAAAATAAAAAATAAAGTAATTAAATAAATAATTAATCTTAAATAATTAAATAAATAAATCTACACAGATTACATATAATTTTGGGGGTAGTATAACACTCGTTCCGAATCTCGATCATCGTACATTTTACTAAATAAATTAATAGACTCTGCATTAGAGAAAGTGCGCTATTTGTCAATGGGGCTTAAATCAATTAAATCCAGGGAGTATTAGGAAAGCCATGGTCATTTAAAGCTTATCACCTGAAACCTTAAACTTTTCTAACAATTTGATAGTGATATTCATTTCAATAATCTTACCGCATTCGCATTTTCAAAACTGCATTTCCTAGAAAGTAAAATGTCGACTATTTCTTCGTGACCCCAGCGACATGCCAAATGAATTGGCTTGTTTTTGTCCTAAATTAAAAGGAATTAATTCTCAAAAACTCAAATGTTTAAACAAACTCTGTCTTCACTTTCGATATTACAATTGTTAGAAAGAAGTATTTCTACAATTTTAATGAAGCAATTATTTCTCCCTTTCGCTTTCATGAAACCAGATGAACATGCACAATGAATTGGTCTTTCATTTTTCTAATTTTTTAATTAATTTATTCAAGTATTATTAAAACAAAATAACATCATTTTCAGCTTCAATATTACAGTTTTTAGAAATTAATAATTGAACTATTTTCACAGAACCTTTTCTACATGCATAATGTATTGGTTTGTTTTGATACTAGATATAAATGTCTTTACACTAGAATGTCTCGATAACTAGAAAGTACTTGATCTGGCGCTTCGAAATTACAATTTTTTGACAGTAAAAATTCCACGGCTTTTAGGTTTTCTACTTCACATGCTAAGTGAATTGGTGTTTTCTTGGACTGAAGATATCACGTGATAAAAAAACAGAAATTAGTTTTCACCAAACCTGAGTTTCATCTTCAAAACTGCAATTATTTTGAAGTAACAATTCAACTATATCGGAATGGCCATTCATAATAGCCAAATGGATTGGCTTTTCATCTAACTGAGAAATATATTTCGGAATAATTTTTAAATAAATAATGTAATAAATTCGTTAATAATTTTGTACTTGATTTTTAGCTTCAAAATCACAATTTTCTGAAAGTAACAATTTAACAATTTCTATGTGGCCACTTTCGCATGCCAAATGGATTGGTTTTTCGGAATTCTTGGAATGAATGGTACGTCAAAATATCAGAAATATAATGGGAATTTACGGCATTCGTGACTTCGATGTTACAGTTTTTGAAAATCAAGAACTCCACGAATTTAACATCTCCGTCCATACAAGCGAAGTGAATTGGTCGATTTTGATTCTGAATAGGATCTTAAACATCTGGAGTTCTGAAATATTTTTTAAAAATTTACCTTATCTGTAATTTCGAAATTACAGTCATAATCGAGCAACAGTTTAATGAATGTTTCGTCATCGTATTTATATATTTTATTTGCCAAATATTTTTTCTATCAATTAATTAATTAAAAGCATAAATCGTTTTTATTTAAATCAAAACATTTTGTTCATTTTCTGATTTCTCCGATATCATTAAACAAAACGTTTGGTGTCTTGAAAAGGTAAAACATTTCGTAATTAACTTCATCGTTTTAATTGATTTCCGATAAAATATTTTTCACTGATGTAAAATAAGTTATATTATATAAACAAAAAATGTTATAATATTTAAATTTTCAAATAATTTATTTGACAATAATATTAAAATAAACATTTTTAAAGACAGAATACAGTAGACACCGCTTTCGGAGAACATTTTTGTGGTATGAAAAAATGTTCTTCTTAATCGATACTTTTTATAAGGATAATTTTTAAAAAATATTAAAAAAAACATTATTAATCTTTTCTTTAACCGATTTCGTTCTCTATAAGCGAAATTTACTGTATTGTATTTGAATTTATTACATTTTTATTTTGTTTTAATCCTTCGCAATTATTGACTCAGTGATACACTGAATATTGTTTGCATATTTTTAATTATCTTTATAACAAAAAAAAATTTTATTATACTTTTTTTTCACTTCCTCCAAATTAAACTCCATTTCTAAATTTTGTATGTTTTATGATAAAAAATGAATAATAACAAATTGATTTTTATTAACAAAAAATATATTCAAAACATTTTACAAAATTTTTACTGGAAATTTCCTTATTCATATATTTTTTACTTTTAAAATATTCATTTCTCAAGAGGTCTCTTTACAAAATAAATGTTCTTTAAAACATTTTTGAATTTTAAATTTTAAAGTTAGTGTATAAATTATAGTATAACCCTAACCTCAATTATTCAATGATATATACATCGATTTTGTACTTTTTGAATATTTATATGAAACGTTTGGAACCCAGCACCTGATCGCAATAAGATGAACATCGACATGTGGGGAACACGATGGTGATTCTTTTGCTGTTAACATATGTTATTTAATTTATTTTTCTTGAATTTTTAAAAAAAATCAGAATTTAGATCTTCGTCGATTCCTTATGGGACTAGAGCTCAAAAGGTGTTGGTCATCTCCTCCAAGCAATGTACATATTTAACTGCTGAGATTTATCAATTACGGTTAATTCCGAGATCAAATAGTTTATAAAAATTGAATATGTTGATTATTTAAGATCAATATTTATATGATAGATATTGTTTTATCGAAATGTTCAAACACAATTCAATAGTCAAACTCAGATTTTACCGTATTGACATGTCCTAGCAATAGAATAAAAAAGAGATTCGACTTTTAAAAGTTTCGGTCATCAATGAAATCTACAAGTTTTTTTCGAGTTCTTGTCGCAAAATTAAATGAAAGAATAGTGGTACGACGGATAGCAGTACAATTAGACACGGTGGTATAATCAATATACATGGAATTTGTTAAATATTATTTTATTTATAAATTTGTATATTTAAACGGTTTTTTTTACAGTTTTGATAAAAAATTATATTAATCTAACAAAAAGTTTCAGTTAAATCGAAATTGTGAATTATCTTTCAATAAATGTGAATGAAAAATTTTTTTAAAAAGACCAAATACAATATGATGATAAAAAATCTAAAGTTTAAAAATAGAAATTACAATAATACTGTAGTGCACAGAAAAACTGACAATTAAAAAAAATCAAAAATTGAAAAAACTTTTAATTTTGATTTTTGTTTTATTGAAGTAAATATTTTAAAATATTGTACACAATTTTGAATTTAAGTACAAACTAAATTTTTTTGTCGAACATGTTTGTTTTTTTTAATTTTAAATAATTAAAAATAACAACGCGCAAAATCATGCGCCGTTTCGGAGATCTACGCGTTCCCAGCAACCGCAACAGAACCGGAGAGACGGGTCTGAAAGCCATCACCGATATGCTGAGAACTCAATGTGTATCGACGTGCCCACCGGTGGTAATCTGATCGATAGGTTCATGGCGCCCCCCGAACTGGTCGATCAATTCCACTATCCGGCATCTTCCCGCACTATTAACAGGTGCTGGTCGCCACCACTCGGTCTCCCATTTAATAATTTATATTGACTGGCAATCTTCCGACTAACCAGTTTTATATCTTATATTTTAATTTATATATTTTTCAAATTATTTAATAGACATATTTTCAATATCTAGAATTAAATTAATAGATATGTTTCCAATATCTAAAAAATGGTGAGTGAATTTTATAAAAGTTTTTTCACCTTTTAAAGTCGATTTTCCTGATATCGACTTTTCTGATTTAAAGGTCAGTTCATTTCCAAATTGTATTGTTTTGCTTCTGACTATCGTCCTTTAGGAGGCTGGCATTTAAAAATAAAATAACCCTTAAATGCAAAACTGTCTCGATCAGACTGAAATAATTGCAGTGATCTGATCAGATCAAAATAATTAGTAAATTCCTTCTTTTATATGATTGATTTAAGTCTTTCGATGTAGTTTAAATTAATTCATTTATTTTTTAATATTATTTATTTTATTTATTCTTTTATATGATCTTTTATTATTTCTAAAAACTATTTTCCTCGTTCTTTAAACAGATTCTTTAAATAGATCATTATTATCTTTCTTAGATTTTATTTTAATATCATAAATATTTTCAATTTATGAAAATAAGTTTATTGACAAATTTTTATTGGTTTTTAAATTACTTTACCAACAGATTCGAAAAATGCGATAAAGGCATTTTTGATGCACTCTTCATTTTTAAAATTTTTTCCACTAAGAAAATGTTGCAATGAACTAAACAAATGATAATCAGATGGTGCAATATCTGGAGAATATGCCGGTTGTGATTGAACTGCTCATCCAAACTAGCATATTTTATCCGCCGTGAATCTTGTGATATATGGTCATGCGTTATCATGATGAAGAACTACGTCCTTCCCATAAAATTAGCGAGAGTCCTTTTTCTCAAAGCTTGGTCTAACATTTCTAAGTGCACTATACACTGTACTTGTAATGGTTTGGTTGTTTGGTAAGAGTTTAAAATGAAGAATACCATTAAAATCCACAAAACACACAACATCAACTTTTTCGCATGCAAGTCAGGCTTTGGTGTGAGTTTCACCGCTTCGCTTTTATTCACCCATTGTGATTAAATTTTATCTCTTCAGATTAACATAAGCACTCATTTTTCATCTCCGGTAACAATTTTTTCTAAAAACGGTAATATGTCTTCGCGAGAGAGGAGCAAACTGCAGATTGTAACTCTTTGTTTGTGGTTGTTTTCGGTTAACTCATACGGAATCCACATTCCAAACTTGTTGACCTTACCAAGTAACAGCAATTGATTTAAAATAGTTTTTGCGAAGAGCTTAAAGCAGTCACAAGCTCTTGTTGCGTAATTTCAGGATTTTTAACCATGAGAGCTTCCTAGTAAAAATCAGACACACGGCCTCAACCATTCTCGTTATTAAACGAAAAATTTCCATCGCAAAATTTCTTAAACTAACGCTGGCATTTTCTGACACAAACATTATTTTGACCCAAAGCACTGCATGTATTTTTAGCAGCCTCATTTGTTTTTCTTCCCAACTGGAAGTCGTAAAGCACGCAATGCCTTATATACTCTTCATCAACTATCCTTTACCACCTACTTCGTAAAGAATTAAACAGTTAAAACCCAAAATATTTGCAACAAACCTTGTTAATTAAGCTTTAAACTTTATGTCTTTACCACAGGTTTGTAGGTTATATTGATGCATTTAAACGAAGATCAAATAAACGACATTAATTATTACTAGACCTAATATTAATTACTTCATTGTGAAGTAAGCATCACAAATGTTTATTTCATGCTTATTTATAAATTATCATTAGTTCAAATTTTAAAAGAACAAGGACTTAAATAAATAATTTATATATAAATTGTTTATAAATTATAAAAAAAATAAGACAAAAGATAATTATGTATTCTTTAGAAAGTTTCAAGTGAAATTATTTAAGAAAAGATTTAAGATCGTTAGCACCACTAAGTCTAATTAATTACTGAATAGTTTGAGAGACCGTTCCAGAACCATTTTCAGAGTTTCAGGATCTTTTAAAGTTTTCTCAATCCACAATTTTGCTTTCTTGCAAAAGAGGCGCCATTCCTTTTCTCGGGATTGTTCCTTAATTACAAAATACTGATGGACGACAGCAGTGATCCATAGGTCGTCACTGATTGATTCTGAACGATATCAAATACAATCAAACAGTGTAATTATTTTATAGAAAATAATCTATTATATCACGTTATAATGATGTATAAGAGATTTCTTTCAAAGTAACATAGTTCTAAAGATTCTCTAACGGTGGTATCCATTACAATCCATTACAATTAAAAATATAACTTTTATATGCTAAAAAGTATAATTTTATCTGTGATGCGAAAAAAAAGTATTAAACTTCAGTCAGCAAATCTGTTTTTTTTAGTTTATGTGGAAACTACATCGATCTAAAAGTATATTTTTTGTTAGAGTGATAAATTTTTTGTTTATTTTTTGGCTTCTTGATCTTGTCAGACTTAATCTAAATTTACGGTCCGAAATTAGATTTTAAAACAAGAAAAAACTTTATCAACTTCCTTTACAAATAGTAAAAACATTGTTTTGAGAGTAATACCATTTCTCAAAAAGAGAGTAGAAAATCGTGGATTCTTTTCTTGACCCAAGTTTATTCAATTTTGCAAAAGCCTCTAAAGATCCAGGTTGTATCAACGAACCGTTGGTCATGTCAATGAAACGTTTCGTTAAAACTTTCTCGGCGTGGAAGCGAATCTACAGTCAATTATCGTTAGAGAACTTTAGGGCCTTGAAGTTAAGACAATCTGATGAATTTCCATTTCAAAGTATACTACTGGACAAAATATTTGCAATTACATTTTCGTGCATTTTTAAAAGTTTAGGTAAATTAGTTCTTTTTTAAACTAAAGTCAACCTATTGATGTATTATAATATACATTGACACATTTGTTTGTTTTAATAGTTTATTAGATAATAATGAATTTGTGTATTTTTGTAATGTTTTTTTGGCCACATTTTTGCACTCATTTAATTTTTTTATTAGTAATAAATATGAAACTAAGTACCATTTATTATCGCAATAATGCACCATCATTCTTTAATAATAGACACACATTTTCTTTAAAATGTCTATATAAGTTTGATAAAATACCAAACTCTTCACCATTGATTTTATCCACTTCATGACAAATTCCAGACCATAGTGACTCTTTGCCATCAAATTGTGGACCATTATATAATCTCTGCTTAATAATACTCCAGACTTTCTCTATAGGAGATAAGTCAGGGCTATGAGCTGGCCAGGGTAATATGTCTACTTTTTCAGCAGTAAGCATCTCAATGGTTTTCTTGCTTGTGTGCGCACGTGCGTTGTCTTGTTGGAATAAAAATGAATCTATTTCATTCTTTAGCAACAGAAATATGTCGTCCTTCAACATATCACAATAGGAATTAGAATTAATGGTGCCTTCAACTCTTCTAACAAGCTTGCGTGGAAACTTAAAAGCACTTGTTTAAACTCCGACTAAACAGAATTGTCAAGTGCGATAGTTTTTGTTGAATCAAAACATTGATCAAAATTATTATGTGGGGTTTTAAAAGATTTCGATATTTCATCGCTATCCATCAACAGTGATATGATGAGAGCTGATCGAGAAGAAGCATTAGAAAGTTTTAGTAAAGGAAAGGTGTTGGTCGTAACTCATGTTGTCAGTCGTGTGTTAGACTTCCGTATTGTGGATTTAGTAATCAATTTCAATGTCCATGAATTTCCCAAAGATTATAATCACAGAGTTGGTCAAACTGCTCGAGCCGGTCGTGCTGAAAAAGATTTGGAAATTAAAATCGACAAAACAAATAGAATGAATGAAAAAATGCATGTATTAGAATTGACGGCGTCAAGCAATGGAAATAGAAATAATTTGAATGTAGACTTATAAAATAACAATAATAATAACAACAAAGAAAGTGTTTCGATCCGCAACAATTTAAACTCGTCCGGCAATAACAACATCAATCGTTCGACATCAGCCAATGTAATCGGCATCGGATCGCTCAATCGAGGAAACAAGGTCAATAACAACGGCCTATCGGGCAAGCCTATCGTTTGCGTTGTCAACGTAGTCAATAACACCGGCTGCCGTGTCAATTCGATCAATGATCTCAACCAATCAAACAGTCACATCAGCGATTCTCTCTGCCCTCAGCGATTCTACCGCCCGTCAACGCCGTCATCTATTCTTCGACAAATCAACTCTCAATAGCCCCTATGTCTAGTCAAAATGCTTCATGGGACGATATACTGCGGGAATATCCGAGATCGCACATGTTAGTGATTATTGTCTCCCCTCGGCCCAAAATCCATCCCCTAACACCAGAGCGTCACGGCCGTGCAATCACTGCACAGTCCACGCTGTTATCACAGATATTGTCAAAAAGAAAATCAGATATTTTCTGTCGCTTTAAAGTTGGGGATTTCCTCTTTTGAATATAAATAGAAAATCAATTTTTTGTTATATCACAACCGTGTTTTACAAGCACCGTGGTATACGAGTGACATATATATATATA
>MQRK01221736.1:2263-12568 GCA_001938485.1 Girardia tigrina
GTGGGGAGTTTATATATAATCATTATATATTATCCCTTTATTATCTTATATATAGAAAAGTAAAACTCCCCACAAACTCCCCACTCCCCACATAACTCTTTACTAATCAATAAAAAATTCGATTCAAAATAATTTTTAGTGGGGTGTGTGAGGGGAGATTTTTTGGCCTACACAAGCTATGGCTCGTCTAATAGGGCGCCATGGCGCCCTAAGGCCAAAAAATTGAGGCCAAAAGTGAGGAAGAACTCTCATTTTAACACTACTGGAATGGATTAACACTCATTCCTTATATTCTTCTAATATCATATATTTACATCCTAATCTAGGGAACCGGTCTTTTTGGCGCAGCACTTTTTTGAAAGAATTTAAAGAATATATAAACATATTATTAGATCACAAACACTCTGGGGATTAGAAACAGCAAGATTTAATATATTTCTTCTTCTTTTTATCATCTGATTCATTGATTCAGTACTTTTAAGAGCACCTTGTGCTGCTTGGAATTTTTTTCAAGGCAGAAATTTATGATTGCCAATTGATTTTCTTGACTCTGACCTGCCAGAATCTTAACATTTGTTTTTATTGCAGCTACTTCTATTGTTACTGTTGAAGATCCACGTGAATGATAATTTATCTTTTTTAAGACTTCTCCATTCTTAACGTGGATACGAGTCTTGAACTCATTTTTGTTTTCGCACCACCATAAGGTAATGTCGGTATCCTTCTTACTTGGTTTATCAAACACAAACAATTACCCATTGTTGGTAAATTTTGATTAACATCTATTACTTAAAATATTATCAAACATAGACAATTCCAATAATATATTTTAGAAATATTACCTATTAAAACAAATTTTATTAAAACAAAACAGACTATTCTACCTTCATTACTCTGAATCATTCTACCATCCAACACCAACACTGAAACCTAGTATTATTTATCGGTTCCAATCTCATTCATTATCTTCATTAATTCAACTCTATCCTTAATCTAATTATTCGAAATTAACAAATTCCATTTATAAAGTAACTAAAATATTTAGTTAATTTCCGAATTCACTTTTCCTTTTATTGTGTCAAATGGCTATCACTTCTTTTTATTCCTTCTGTTCGAACTGTTGTAAGTAATATAATTTGTTAAAAAATAATTTATATATATTTTTATTTGATCTCATTATTATTCTAGAAAAGGATCTAGTACATAACTTAGTTGTATCTGGATTCTTTTTTTCTATACGTCCGCGCACTCTTAAATTTAAATACTGAGAGGTCCTGATTATATGCGCACCGAAAAAATATAGGGAACTTTAATTGTGGTTACACCAAAAACATAACTAAAAATTCCATAAAGAAAAAGGATACTTCAGTCAAATTCTTTATTATTCGAATTTAGATATTGTTGGGTATTACAGTTAAATCTCGTTTATATCTTTATTTATATTAAACTACTAATCTGACTCCAAATAGACCAAAAAGTTTCTTCCAACAGTAATATATGAAGAATGAACACAATTCTTTTTAATAAACTTTATTTGCAAATGACAACTTGAGCACAAACTGAAATCGAAACTTTATCGCCAAATCAAATGTTTTGAAGCACACTCAATCAACACAAATCAATATCAATTTAGAACGAGCAATATCCGAAATTTAAAATAACAATCTTTCTCCCTTACAGGATACTCGATTTGTAATTATATTTAAAATAAAAAGATTACCGCAATTCATTATGAACATAAAACTTTAATGGTATCAGCAAAATATATTTTTGTCCGAAAAATTTGTGCGCCTAAAACTAAAATAATAATTGTTTATATACTAGTTTTTTCTAACCTTGAAAATTAGTTTGCTAAAACAAATCTAAAAAATTTTACAAATATTATACAAATTTTTTAAAATAATGCAAATCGAAAATTATTGATTTTTAACAGAGAATTATTTTTAATTATTTTTTTTTATTTTACAAAACTTTATGATTATAAATTTATTTATTTTTTATTTTGAAACCGCAAAAATATTAAATTCTGATATCCTTGTAAGGTTTCTTTGTTTAATTATTTCATTATAATGTTTTTAATATAATACGTTAATTGTAATCCGAGGAAGCAGAAGTTTTCTTCTAACTATCGATTATCTGGAGAATCAATAAATATGATTACCATCATTCAGATAAAGTAAAATACAATAACTTCTTGTTAATATTTTTGGTACATGTGGATAGTCTTAACTATCATACTCTGTACAACAGAAAACATATGTTGTTAATCTTCTGGTTTTTGATAAATTGTTTTGTTTCCAGTAATAATCAACACATTTAAGCCTATTTTTTAAATAAATTAGTTTTATTTTGTCTTAAAAATAATCTTTTTGATCAATATCTTGAAACCTTTTTGATTTCAGTCAAATTTCTCTTCTTTTGAGTTAAGTATAAAAATAAATAAATAAAACATTTCTCCTTATTACTTATAGATAATAAAAAAAAGTATCTTAAAAGCAAATAGAAAATAGATAATTATTCATATGGCACTTTTCATGTGGAAAATCCATTAATTGCTTTATTATTAGACAGAGGAAAATGAATACTTCAGAATATTTCCATGTTCTGATGACAACAAAACGATCGTTTGTGTCCTCATTAGTCTTCTTATTGAATCGAAAATTGTTACAAATTTCTCAGGAAATAAAATTACTTTCACTTTTTCAAATTAATAATTTTATAAATATTTAAAACCAAATGATTTCTATTGTTTATTACATTTAGGTTTAATTAATTAAGTACCCTAATTTTCTTATTATATTTCATTTATAATTATTTCATGTTATCAGTTTCATTCTTTTCTGGAGGATGTAATGTTCTATCTTACATGAAATGGTTTTATGGCCGATATATTTCCGTATTAAAAGAGTTATTCTTTCCTTTATGCATTTTATTGACATATTTTGGAAGAATTTCCACCATCTTCAAACATAAATTAGAATGATTGTGTTGTTTTATATACCAGCATGTGTAAAAACGTTTAAAAATAGGGTGTATGGATACAGTTTCTAGATTGGATTGTGATGATAAAAATTAATGAGAAAATGAATTGTTTAAAAATACATAGTGATTTTGTTTGTTTCAGTTAAAAGTTGGACAAAATTAGGCGACTGTTTATTGAAATAAGGATTTATTTATTTGAAAAAAAATAATTTTAATTTCTCTGTGTATTAGGATACAAGTTATTACGGCTATACTATGTCGGCGAAATTGGGCTAAGTAATTGGAACTTACTATGAAACTGGGGGCTTTACCAATTGAATTTCTAAATTCAAGTTGGTCGCGTGGCTCGAGTTGGAAGCCATGTAGCCGTTTTTTTAACAAAAGGAGAATTCGTCGTGCCCTGAGAAGTGATACTATGATAAATTGCAACACGCGATGGAGGATCTGTTCTGCGTTGAAAGGGTTTCTGACTTTGAGGAAATTTGTCAAAGACAGATAAATGAAGGTAAACAGGAAGAAATATGCTTTGCCGATGTCAAGGGGTTAGTCCGTTTAATTGTTAGTAGTCCAAACGATAAATGGGTTTAAAGCACTGTTACATGAGGGTTGCCAGATTCCATGAAGCAACATATAAAATTAAGAAGCTTAGGAAATGGGGCTAAATTTGAAGTTCCACGTGTCCCGAGAGTTGTGAAAATACAATGTAGTGCTATATAAAAGGAAGGTGTACGTCTTAACGCGGGCTGAAGTTACGCCAAAGAGGATGTCTGGTGTGATCAAATTTGTGCTGTAAATTGATCAAACAATTATTGAGACAACCGATTCGTACGTTGGCGATATTGTTGTAAATTGGAACAATGTCCCCAGCCAGAGTATGTCTGATCTAGTAATGAAGTTTGGGATACACGTAAAGCCTGCCGAGCAATTAAGCAGGGGTCGGGTTCTGGGACTTTGAGTATAAGAGGACATCTGAGTAATGAAATGGAAACGTAATAACATCATTCAAGATGTAAGTTCGGAGTTGATAAAAAGGTAAGGTTTCTCATGGTGTGGTCAAGTGATTGGGTATTTCCCTATCGCTGGTTGGATACAAACGGCCTTCAATTTTCTAAAAGAAGATGATTAGTTGGAAGAAGTGGGACGAAAACTTAGATGTGGCGGATTTAGATACTATAGTCAATAACAAGACCAGGTTGAATCTAATAAATTCCGTTGATGGAGTGTTAGGATCGTCGATTAAAGTGTGTGCCTGTTTCAGACCGAAGTGGTTGAATTGATTGAATACTCACTCTGATTGGTCAACCAATCAGAGTGAGTGGTCAAAGAATTGTTAAAATCACAATTTAATGGCTTTATTTCAAAGATTCAATTTTGACAATTGGATTTATTGAACTTTGAGGCGAAATATTTATCAAAATTTGAGATGAAACATTTTATCGAGATTATACACGAATTTTGTTTGAACAAAATTTTGACAAATAAAGGACATTTTATGAATTTTGTACGAATATTCAAATCGAATTTTTTAACGAAAATTTTTTAAGCGATTATATTTGAAAAGAATTTTATCTATTATCATCAACCATTTTTTAACGGCACTAAATTAAGAACTCCAACTAAAATCTAACGACACTACATAAATAATACTTTTTATTTAACTGTAAAGATGAGTCCTGAATCTCTTAGTCTAGGATTGCACGCTAGCTGGTTCTAATGAACGCCAAATATTACTTCTGTTCTAAATATACAAAATATGTAAATAAATATATTTCAAAATATTGTTAAATTCTTTTTTACATAAATTTTAACCATTTTAAAAAATATAAATTAGTCGACCATCACCGCAAATCTTTGGTTAACTATGAGTCCTAAATATTTATAACGGCTTGCCGGAAAACTCCTGTATAAAAAATTAGTGGAAACTGACAACTGATTTTTTTGTAGTAATTCTACCAATTTAAAGAATTACTTCAAACAGTCGATTACATAGGCTGATCTTGTTTTTTGAATATAATACTTTCTAATTCATAAGTCTTAACACAACTGATATATTTTAAAAGTTTATCTTTTTTGAACTTAATATTTTTTTTCCACTACCGTCTTCCCTCGAAAAAAGCACATAGGTGTTGTATTCGCGATAAACAAAAAAACATTATTTGTGAAATGAGAAATTTTCATCGAATAAAACGCCTAGACATTTAAATATTGGTAAATACAGGGTTTTACGACACATTTTGGAAACTTTTTCTCACATTTAGAACCAAATTTTGATTAAATATGTTTCTTATTAAAGTTAATTGTAAAAAAAATGTTTTTTATGCTTTACTCTACAAAATAAGCCAACTTTTATTAATTTAAATGCATACTTTAAAAAAATTAAAAAGTTTTCAAAAACAACATTTCCAAAATGTGACTGAAAATATATAAAATCTGTGTGAAACGCTGTACTAATAATAAAATAATAATTATTTAATTATAATTAAATAAATGTAAAGTATTCAATATTTATTAATAAATATTGACACATTTGGATTCCATAAAAGTTTTCAATTTTTATTAACTGTAAATGTTTGGTTGGATTTTCGACAATGTAATTTTCTTCTTTTTTTGCAACATTGAGAGTCCAAATGAATGCAAGTAATTTTCCGATTTTCCAGAATGGAAATTGCATACATTTCAATACCCGTCTCAGTTTTCATACTTTCATCTTTCGTCTACATTAGATCAAAAATTTCTTTATTTAATAAATTAATAACTTATAAAATATATACTTTAATCCAATCCTTAAAATTATCAGAACACGATTTTGCGGTTTTGATGCATTCAAAAAAGCTTGTAGAAATGTTCATTGACCAAATGAAATTGGTATCTTCGATTGATTCAAAAAACCGGTCATCATTCGCCAAAATTGTGTCTGCAAAAGTTGCCATCCAAGTGTCAATATCGAAAAAGTTGAAAAAAGCATTCATTTGGTCATGAAGTTTTTCAATATTAAATACATCTGCTGATACAATACCACAGCATAAAAAAGCTTTAATTACAACTTCAGAAGAAACAGTGTTCGAGCACTTAACTACCCATTCTGAAACTGTATTATAATTTGGTACTTTTGAATTTACTTTCTTTGTCTGTATATTGGTTTCCCTTAGAGCTCCAGCAATGTATGTATATTATGAGTCACTGTAGTTTACTTTAAAAATTTTGTTAACAACAACATCCAATGGTTGTAATATTCCTGTCAATTTAAGAGGAATAATCTCAATGAAAATGTTATATTTTTCGTATTTTTTTGTATTTTTGAAACTAAGGTAAATAAATAAGAATCCAAAATTAATAAAATTGGCTGGCGAAGAAAATTAGTTTCTGGTCTTATCATAATTACATTTAAAATATATTGATTTAATGTATCTGTGCTCCCCATTCCATTGTTATTTACTTCAACAATACACGCACTGTGAATTTCAGGATTTTTTAAGTTTGAAAATAACAAATGGGCCTTGTGAGGCCGACAGCCGGACCGAGTGGCGGCGGCCAGCACCACTTAGACGTGCCATGACTTGGTGCCCGGGAAGATCGCCGTGTCGGTTTGACGGCATTGGTGTGCCGATCGGCTCGCGGCAGTTCTGATTTATGTCTCGATCCTCACTTGGCGATCGGTTCCGCTTCGGTCGACGGTTAGTTCGATCGGTCGATCGATTTGCCTTTTATAGGCCAAGTAGACGATATCATAATACATCGTTCAAAACACGAAATTATAGATTTATTTTATTTCATTTAAAAAATTGTGCGATCCAATTATTATTTAAACAAACTGTAATTGTTTCATAATTGATCACCACAGGGCTTTAAAATTTTTCCATCACCCGAGATTGTACAACTTGTAAATTTTTATGTGAAATTTTTGGCTTTTCTCATTATTACATTTCGAATTCCTTTACTTGTTATGGTATTTTTAAGCTCAGGTGCAAAATATCGCGGAACTTATTCAAGATTTAAAATATTTTTGGCCTCAATTCTTTTATCTGATATAATGTTTTGTATTTAATAGATAAAATTTCGAAAAATTTGATCCGAATCCTCTGGCAAACATCTAGATGATGTTTGTCACCTTGAAACTAAGTTGTTATGATTTTTAAATTTTTCGAGCCAGATGATACCTTACAATTATTATATTTATCAGAATTGTATATATTTTTTATATTAAGCGCTATAGCCTGAATATATTTATCTTTAATACTAAGACCTTTCTCATTTCTCTCCTTAATCAATTTATGAGCTCATTTTCTAATTATCCGAATTCAGTGTTTCGGCCCCCATCTGATCGTCGCATAACTCGTGTTAAAATGTCTAGAATATATAATGGTTTTATTATTTTCGTTTGATTTTAATCCAGCATCGAATTGTTGATGTTTTTAAATAATATTTTTTACCTAAAGCTGCAAAACCATGACCAGAACTATTAGCCTTATACTCTTTAATGACTTGAATTTTGAATTTTAAGGAATACGATTTTTACAATATTTTTATCTAAAACATTAAAAAAATAAATATTGCAAAAATAAATATATTAAAAGCGTTAAAAATTAATAAAAATAGGACTGAGAGCCACTCTGAAAATCAGATTATTTAAACAAATATATTTTTTAAAACATTTAAATCTGTATCATTTAATTTATTATAAAATCCTTAAAGTGTAAAATTTTGAAATTTTCAAACACCTTTCTTAAAAATTTATTTTATCAAATAATTGAACCGGCTTATTAAATTTTAACATTGTATTTTTAATTTTTAAACATTTCAATAGTCATAAATATTAGTAATAAATTCTTAAAATTTTTTTGATAAATATTTGAGTTCCTTTCGAATATTACGCCCTGAGTACTTCATTCGAATTGTGCACCTATTATGTGTACTATTCGAAAACAACGCCTAGGCATTTTTTTCGAGGTAAGGGTGAAGCAAAAGTAGCATTGAAACTTTGAGTACATTGAGGAGTGTCAGTTACAAAATATATAAAATCCTATTTGTAGTTCTCACTAATTTGGTTAAAATATTTCCCCGCGGAATTTGACACTTCATGTTCTAATCCAATTTTACTTTATCCTTTTACGATCCAATTATTTTATTGTTTCCTCGCAACTGATGATGGAAGTAATTGAACTAACATTTCACATATAATAAAAAAATAAAAACAATTAATAATAATAATAATAAATAAAAAACTTTTAAAAACCACGTTTTCATATGGACTAAAAAGTGGAAAATAATTTTTTTCTAGACATGTGAGAAATTTTATACCTAACCAAAAACGTGGGGCGGATTTCTGAATTACTGCTATTAGTAACTGCTATTTCCTCTTTACTGCTTTTAGGTAACAATCGATTATTTCTATGCCCCACGTTTTTGGTTAGGTATAAAATTTCTAACATGTCTAGAAAAAAATTATTTTCCTCTTTTTAGTCCATATGAAAACGTGGTTTTTAAAACTTTTTATTTATTATTATTTTCTTATTTTTTAGTAGTATTATTATACTACTTATTATTATTAGTATATTTTATAAATTTTATATTTTAATTTAGTCCATATAAAATTAAAATTAATTTATTAGAGCATTTTTGAGATGCAGAGATGCTAAAATCTCAAAATGTCAGGCAGAAGAAGCCTACATAAAAAATTTCAGAACGATCGGATGAGTGGAAGTGGTCTAAAAAAGCGTGGGAAAAGTGAAACATCACAAACAAACAGAAAGACAGACAGAACCCAAAGCAAGTTAAGTAAAACGTGGTAAAAATGAAAATATGTTTGTTTTATTAAATCCATTTATTTTCGAGCTTTTAAAAATTTGAATTTTTGAAATAATTTTTTACATAACACTCAGAAATGAAAAGACAAACAAGATTAAAGTATTTATCAAAAAATATGATAATTAAATAAAACAAATAAAATTATTCCACATAACGAAAATTATTTTATTTTTAATTTAATTTATTTTTCAGTATTTTTTTATTTCTTTGAATTTGAACATGGAAAAAAAAGATAAATAAAAATCGAAATAGCATCTGCCAGATCAATGAGTTTGAAATAATCTCCAGCAAAAAATAATCCCCTAAAGAATCTCAATGGTCTCATAAAAACAAAATATTTGATTTTTTGTAAATTTGACACATCTTTTTTCTATATGGAAAATTATTAATTATTTAATGAAAATCGATAGAAAAAATAAAAACCATTTTATATTCGATCTACACTTCTAAACATATTAAATGCAAATAAAATATTTTCAATGATCATCATTTTTTGGAGGCAATTTATTAGTTAAAATTAATGAAAATATAAAGAAATCTTTGAAAAGTCAAGGAAAATAAAAACAAATTAATATTGTATGATTTTTGATATTTAATTATAAATAAATGAAAATATTTCCAAATAAATTTAAAAAGATTTGATTATCAAAAGTATGCTTTTTAATGCAAATTATAAATAATATCATCAATAATATGAATATATAAAAGGTTAAATAAGTCATGGGGTGCTAGTGTCTCAAAACAATCGAATATTTCATTGTTATAAATTTGGATTTGAAAGAATAATACATCCTTTTCCGTCTCCTCACATATCCTATTCTATAAGTAGGTCGTCCATTTAGATAATTTAATCTTATTAAAAAAAACTATTACGGACGTGAAGAATATTTTCTAATGATGTTTACTGTATGTTGTATTCGGTATGTTGTTTTGAGATTGTGTCTCTTCTATGAAGATGAAAGATATTTACGTTGAGTGTTTTTAATATTCGGATTGCTGGGGAAATATATATTAAACTGAATGTTTCAGAATGAATTAAAAAAATTTTATCTAAATTTATCTATATAATTATATATATATATATATATATATATATATATGTGTGTGTGTATATATATATATATGTAAATATGTTTCGTTATGATATATAATTATGTTTTTAGAGATTCGTTTGTTTTAACGAATCAGTTTTGTAAAAAGTTTGGATATCTAATAAAGTTTAATATGGATATCGATTCTTGTTAATCATACTAATAAACAAATTATCCATCAGAATATTGTAGAAGAAACCATTTCAACATGCCCTGGCTTTTAATTAGGGAACTTTACGTTAATGGATCTCAAAAATTAATAATAAATGCATTTAAATTAGCAATAGCAAGTCAAGCTTTTTGGAATCTGTTGCAATCAGTTGGCAGAGATGGAAAATTGAATTTTAACTATGATCATCCGAAAGACCTAGAAATAATACTTCGATATGCTCATATCGGCGAAGTAGATGTGACTCGTCAAAATGTG
>MQRK01221737.1:0-13380 GCA_001938485.1 Girardia tigrina
CAATCATAAATATTAAATTTTTACATGGATTTAATATTTTATAAATTTATTTTCAAATTATAATTATTTAAATTATAAAAATAAAAATTAACCAATTCATCATAAATTATTAATTATAAAAAAGTAGCATAAAAATATAATTTAATAATTTATGTATTTATTTATTTCGAAATAAATTAGTTTCAACTAATATTTTTGTGGTAGAGAAACAATCCGAAATAAAAACACAAAATTCAAATATGAAAATATCGAATATTCCTTAAAAGTTCTTAAAAAAGAAACTTTACAAAATGATGGAAGACCGATTTAAGCTCGAAAGAAACGATCAATATTTTTATTTATTTAATATATACGTATATATATATATATATATATATATATATATACGTTGTTTTGATCATTATTTGTTTCGTCTGACGATGACAAATGATCCTTCGTAATTAATAACATGTTTTGAAAATAAAAATTTATTTTTTATGTATTTAATGTTAAGTAAATTAAAAGTCAAAATAATATTTTTTATAATAAGTCGGAGAATAAAAATAATAATACATAAAATGTACAACATTATTCACTGAATTTTAAATGAACAATATAATAACTAATATTATTAATTATAAAAAAGTAGCATAACAAATATAATTTAATAATAATTTATTTCGAAATAAATAAATACATAAATTATTAAATTATATATTTTATGCTACTTTTTTATAATTAATAATTTATGATGACTTATGTATATGAATTATTATATATGTATATATTAAAATATATTAAATAAATAAAAATATTGATCGTTTCTTTCGAGTTATAATCGGTCTTCCATTTTGTAAAGTTTCTTTGTTAAGAACTTCTAAGGAATATTCGATATTTTCATATTTGAATTTTGTGTTTTTATTTCGGATTGTTTCTCTACCACAAAAATATTAGTTGAAACTAATTTATTTCGAAATGTTAAATGAATAAATCAAATTATATTTTTATTTATATTTTTCAAAATATTCAAAAACCAAATTTTCATTCAGGTAATTTGAAATGATTATTGTTAATTTCTGCGATGCAAATTTACGAGAATTTTGTTAATAATTGTACTGAGAACAAATCACTCTGCAATGTTAATACGAATATCGACAATTATGTTAGTGCCCTTCAAAAGATATAATATTTAAAATATATAAATATCAATTATTTTACATAAATCAAAATCTCGATGATTTACATTAATATTCACAGTTCCAATTCAAGATTCCATTAAATTTTTGTCAATTTGTGACACAAATAATTTTGTAAATTTACTAAATTAATAAATGTTATTCATTTATTTAAAAAAAATTAAAATTCATTAATTATAGTTTTCAAATAAAAATATAAATTTTATTTATTGATTTATTTATAAGAAATTAAGTTACACAAATAAAAATACATTTTCCGAAAATTTAAAAATGTGTAAATATTAAATTATTTAAACAAAACAAATAAATGACATTTATTTTATGAAAATTTTATTATATCACAATAAAAATAATTGCAGTTCACATTGTGAGAAAAATTTTGAATTTCGAATTTGAAAATGTGTTTTTTAAACCAAATCAAAAATTGATACTTTCGATGTTCGTGATGAGTTATTTCTCGAGCATGATTTACATTTTAAATTGAAACAATAATTTAAAAATTTGATTATTAATTTTTTATTAGTGTATAAATATGATTTTTAAATACCTAAATTTTGGATTTGCTTATGCTTATGACTTATAATTTATCTTTGAAAAAATATTATGAGCATATCGAGCAATTGATTATATAATAAAAAACTATTGAAGATCTTTCGAAGTAAAAAAGGCTGTCAGAAAGATCAATTTAAATATTTATCCTTACTTCTACCAAATAAATATGCACTGCTTACCAATCGATTCCATGGGACTTTTTGGTATAATTAACAAACAAATAAACTGATTTCCTACAAATAATTTTTTTTGCTTAAAAGTTTAGTACATTTTAGACGATGTAATTAAGTCGAATAAATTTTAATGCAAATTTAAAGTAAAAAGTAGATAATTGTATATTGCGCGTTGGACCAGTGAACCCGCTTAAGAGACGGAAGGTAAAAATTTAAAATATTTTAATATTTTGCGAAATTAAAAATATTATTTTAAAATGATAGTAAATCAAATACAAATTTTATTTTATTCATTTTTGTGCTATGAATTTTACCAAAATATTGAAATAAATTACATATTTATTCAATTTATTATTAATTTATTTTCAATTTTATTTAGTGGTTTATGAACATTTTTCGGAATTGATCTATTTGGGTTATCGGTAACTACCCGTAAGATGTATTTACATTAACTCTAATAATTTACAATACCCCTTACACTCATAGCACTTCAACTTGTCTGTCAATCCCTTATCATCTGCAAGAAGTGAAAGGTGATAAGGACCTAACCGCTTCTAGACCTACACGAGATTAAGACCAGATAGGCCAACTCAGCCTACGGAGGTATGATGCACAGATTTTAAGCTAAGTATCCATCATTAATGAGTTTAATTTCCTTTATTATATCAAATTTACACAAAGGGTGAGCCTGAATATCTTCTTCACAAATCCGCCATTCTGACTAAGGGTTTTGATTTTGATGCCAAGGCATGTCATCGACGTAGACGACAAAATAAATACTATTATTTCATCATATTTTAACAATGAACAAAATAAGTAGCTTAATTTTAAAAGATTTATTTATTAAAATTTTTTTGACTTTGTGGACGCATTAATTGTAATTTTTTTCCGTTGACATTTACACAGAAACGTTTCTCCGAAATAATCGGCGATCGTCCATTGGGTTTCTCTGGTTTCAGTCTCCGTTGAATTATAGTGTTCTGCTTCCTCCTTCATCATTTGTCCAATCTCCACTTATACAGTCGAGTCTTAAAGGTTACTGAATGCTTTACCACGGCACTTACCTGTCTGTTTCGATTACTGAGTCTCTAGCAACCTGTAGATTTTTCCGTACTCCTTTCAGATCCATCTACAACCGCATTTAATTGCTACGGAGCACTTTGTTCTCTTTGGCCATCTTATAAACGTTTTGGAGGAGTCGCTGGACCTTTATGTCGAACTTCTGACATTCATTTTGTTCGAATATCTACAATTATATATTAAGAAAAGAGATATATTATTAAGTCTGTTGTCTTAAACTAAAGAAAGGGTCAAAAAATCGCAAGCATGATTTTGTGGCTGTGATGTCCATATCAAGTCTTCGAATGTTGTCATCTTTGTACCCGATGATGGAATACTCATCAGTACTTTCCGCATCGATGTAGTGATCGTGTAGTATTTTAGTAATGCTATCCAGAGGATATTCGAGTTCCAAATATAAATAGAAAATGTACATAAAAATAATAACAGTAATACATATTTAAAATAATATATTTAGATTATATCAATTCGACCCCATTCAGTATTTTAACGCATTTTATTTGAAAGATCAAACATTGCCTAGTAACGCAAATTAAACATAAAATACACTAAAATTTAATTTTAAATTTACTTTTAATAATAGTTAACACAATTTACATTCCCTTCTGAATAATTTTTTAAGCCATACAAGAAAGAATGTAACTTTTTCAAGTCGGTAAGTCGATCAAATACACTAATCATCGAATCTAGCCGTAACGGTATACATCCTTCCAAATATACTTCATTTGAATATGGAAAGATTTTTTCAGCAATTCAACGTTGTTGACGGCAACGCAGATAAATAAACTCATTACGTGGGTCGCACACTGAAGGAGACGGAGAGCGGATTACCTTTTTCAAACTAATGTCATGGCAGCAACCATGCATCTGTATTATTCATTAATTTGTCAACAACGGTGATTTGAAAATTGTACAGCTGAGTGAGAACATCCAGGATAAAGTGCAAATAGATGCCGCTGTTGTGATAGTTAACACGAAGTAGCACTTAAATATAGTCTTAGGCGGTGCCTGATTCTGATTGAGAAAGGGGAGACATTTGCTTGCCAGGAGTCGAACCTTCGTCACGATTTCAATATTTGTGGTTGATCCATTTGGTGAATATAATACGGGGTATCCAGAAAATATTGAATTTGTCGCCCAACACATTTAACCAGCGTCAATTTCAAATTCCCCACCTTTTCTCCCGATCAATTGAGACACTTGTGGCATTTTATCGAGGATACAATCAAAAATTGCAAAATTAAATATCAACCAATCGAACGGAAATAATAAGTAGACTGAATTTGATCAATTTGGTGTTGAAATTGAGACATTTGCGACAAAATAAATCGAATCCGAAAGAATCCGAAATCAAATCGATGTTCGACGGAGAAATGAGTGAAATTAAACGAATTCTATCGACCCGATTAAACCATATCAATGAGGAAAAAATCGATTTCGAATCTTAAATAAATATTAATTGTAAAGAATTATTATGTAAAAAAATTGATGAGATATTTAATCGATATTGGAATCAATGATGAAATATTTCGACATTGGAAATGTACATTCTATTTAAATTACTCGATTTCGATTCGATTTTCACATTTTAAATACTGTGTTTGTTAAATTAAATATCGGCAGTTTTTCGATTTAAATCGGTCTGTCAAATTAAATGGCACAAAAATGAGAGAAAATATCAATTAAGAATTTGTTTAAATAGATTAACTTAATTTGTAAATTTTGCCACGTTTATGATTTATGTTATTATTTCAAAGAAAATTTGGGAGTTTTGAAAGCAATTGTTTGTAAAAACGTTTGATAAAAATAAGTTTGGTGCGAAAAATATTTTTCTTTTAATTCAAGGTTAAATTGATAAGAAAAGGAGATCGTTGAAAATATGAATGTCGGCAAAGCGATAATAGAAAGAAAAACGAAGATCGTTTATAAAATACCGGATTCTGATGGTTTGTGTTTTGTTACGACGCCAACTTGAAAAGATTACTCGATGGAAACCTTCCGTACGCCCGAAACCTTTACTGAAAGTTGTGAGGATAGTCAAACTCGACTATCCTCGTTATGTGTAAATCGATTTCGAGCACACAGAACGAAGACCGCGAGGATAGCTCCATGAGCTTCGACCCATCCCTCTTTGATCGATTCCAGCCTGTTGGAAACATTCTGAAACCCTGAAAATTTTAGAAATTAACGAAATTTTAATTAATTAAAAGTACCGTCGAATAATGTTCCAAACAAGTCCTCCAGATAACCATTGCAAATAATTGCAATTTCCTCACATCCTGTCTCGGAATAATTGCCGTTTGTTTCGATTGCCAGCTAGCAATAATTATCAATCCGTAATTGACCGGCATCCGGCGGGGCAGCAACATCTAAAATAATTAATCAAAAAATTAATCTGAAACAATTAAATTACTTGCAATTAACATTCCGATGACGGAAATCGTTTTCCCCCTCATCCTGCCTTTGCAAATAACATCCTGTAGGGTATAAATACCCGAGAATGGTTATACATAAACACTCACAATTTCTGAAAAGTCAAAAATTTGTACAAAATACAATACGCGACACATCATTTTTGAAACTAAACACAAATTAAAATTCGCTTATCCACAGTTTTGCTGACGTTTGCACCGTAATCAAGAAGTATAGTTTTTAAAGTTTTGTTTCATTTTATTCATATTTTCTTTATATTTGAACCTGGCAATAAATAACCCCTGTCCGTTTCAACATATTCTGATTTTAAATTAAAGTTGTTAATGCGTGATATAATATATTTTACTATTATTTAATTATCATTCTTATCTAATTCCTTGTTTACTTTTACATAAATTCATCGTGTGTCAGTTAATTAATGTTTAGCTTAAGATTATGATAAGAGAGGGTTTGAGGAACAAGAAGTTATAAATGAGTATCAATCCGACGAAGGCCGTAGCGTGAAGGATAGGACGCTACGTGTATATATTGTATATAGGGGATCACAGAGAATTATTTATTTCATTGATTAAAATACGCGCAGATAATTATAATAATATGAGGGTTCGTGAGAGTGTTGGATATTGTAACAAAACGTTCGACACCATGAATCAAAGAAACTTTAGATTATTTTCAAATATTGATTGACGGAATATAAAAATATTTCAATGGTTTAAAATTTTACTATAATTATATTAATTATTTGGGCTATTACACTGATTTATTTTGGAATTGTGCTATTAATATTGATAACAGCAACTATTCTAATATTCTTGAAGAGTTGAATAATCAGATAAACGGATCAGAAATACAAAATTCAAATAATATTAACTTTTCAGATCTAATTAAAAATGCGAAAGGTTTATATCCAACGAACTACGATGGCAATGAAAATATCTCAAACTCTCATTTTGGAAATGCTACAAGGACGCACTCATACGAGTTTGAAAGAATTATTATTTATGGCAAGTGCTCAATTGAAAAATAAAAGTTTAAATCATGAAGAATTTTTCTAAAATATACAAGATAGGATATATTCTTCGATTGTTGATGTTGAGTTGATATCTGAAACAAACACGTTACAAATATGGAGAAAATGGAATTAAATAAACTAAGCAGAATAATTAAAGATATAATACAAATTATTCGAATTCTACCGAATTGTAATAAAGAAATTAACTTGTAATAAAGGAGGGGGATTTGGTTGTCAGATTCATCATGTTTTGTATTGTTTGATTCTTGAATCTAATAATTGGCGTTATGGTTCTAAAGGTTGGGATTTTGTGTGTTTCTTGCCAAACGGACGATAGATCAAGAGGATTTACAAACTGAGGAATCCGAATATGAATACCTATTATTAATATTTTGGTTCCGATTGTCGATAAACTATCTTATAGGCCTTCATTCTTACCACAGGCAATATGATAAAGTGCTTTATTTACAAGGCGATCCGTTTGTTCAGTTCGCTGGGCAATTACGAAGCTACATTATGCGTCTATATGAATATATGACCAAAATATTACATGAAGTCAACAAAGGTAAATTTCCTCAGTTGCATAATATTGGTCCAATAGTTGGTGTTCATGTGCGTATAACTTATAAAATAGGAACAGGAGCACAATTTCATTCGTTATCAGAGTATATGTATCCTGTTGAAGTGTATTTTATAAAAGAAGAAATAAACAAAATTAACTCTAAAGTCTCAATTAAATGAATTAAGTAATGATCAATCTTTAAGTAAAAATTATCCAGGCAAATTAAATGACAAATTATTCTTGCTACTGATGAACCGAAAGTGTTTAACGAAATGAACCAAAATTATCCCCAATGCGTAAAAATAAAGAACATTCTCGTACTGTATAATGTTGGCAATCGTTATTCACAAGAAGCTTTACAAGTAATAATTATTGATACTGTTTAGTGTGCACCTTCTCTTCTGAAGTTGGTAGAGTTGCATATGAGTACTACAGTCACATATTTTTTCACCATCTAATGTAGATTAAGGAAGTCGATTTAAATCTTTAGATGATATTTATTATCTTTGCGGTCAACTGTCAAATAAAATGGTAATGACTCAAGAGTTCGAAGATCGTCAATCCCATTTTAATGTGAAACTTGGAGATGACGTATTTGTCATGGGGAATCATTGGGATGGTTGGTTCGAAGGTGCAAAGAATAATCATAAAGTTGGTCTATTTCCAACTTCCAAAGCTCAATTCATACATATAATTGCATCGATGGGAGACTATAATTATTCATTGAATCCCTAAATTTATCCGTTTGTTGCCTTTTGTAATTTTAAAAGTTAATCGATCTGTCAATATTTTTATCAATATATTCCATTTTAATTTTAATATTTGTGAGGAATATTTTGTGTGTGTATGTTTTTGCGCAGTTATTGTATGTTTTTGCATTTTTTATAATAATTTTTTACTTTT
The DNA here is from genome assembly GCA_001938485.1 of Girardia tigrina. Taxonomy (NCBI): domain Eukaryota; kingdom Metazoa; phylum Platyhelminthes; order Tricladida; family Dugesiidae; genus Girardia; species Girardia tigrina. The sequence goes on from MQRK01221737.1 coordinate 7,891, forward strand.
TTTATTTCAATGGTGTCTTTATTTTTAAAAGAAATGTACATTATTTTTTTTATTATTTAATTAATAATTTGTAATCAACTTAAAAAAAATCTTGCTTTACTTAATAAAATAACACATACACAATGAAATTACCGGACACTGTGCCATATATGGGTTATCCGCAGTAAATAAAATATTATTAATAAAAATTTTTTTTATAAAAACAACCACGTTTTTCAAGCATTACCAATGCACTAAAAAGAGGAAAATAATTTTTTTTCTAGATATGTGAGAAATTTTATACCTAACCAAAAACGTGGGGCGGATTTCTGAATTACTGCTATTTCCTCTTTACTGCTTTTTAGTAATAATCGATCATTTCTATGCCCCGTATAAAATTTCTATGGTTACGTATAAAATTTCTCACATGTCTAGAAAAGAAATTATTTTCCTCTTTTTAGTGCATTGGTAATGCTTGAAAAACGTGGTTGTTTTTATAAAAATTTTTTTTATTAATAGTATTATTTAACTATTTTTAGTTATCATTTAGGAATTCAAATCTTTCTATTGATTTCGAATAACAGAAATGATAATAAAGCCAAAATAAAACTTTTTGAACCTAATTTTAATACTTCTACACTTAATTATCACTTGATTTTCACAAAATTTGTTCAATTTATTAATTTTTTCCGTACATCATTAATACGGATTATTTTCCCGTATAAGACATAAGCTATTTAATTATAGCATATGCGGTTTATGTTTTAAAATATTGTATTGTCATCGGAAGCAAGCCTGTATAAAAAATTCAGCTCAATTGGATGACTGAAAGTGGTCGAAAAATCAATCGCAAGATTTGTTCCAGACAGACAAACAGACAAGAAAGCAAGCTAATAAAAACGTGGTAATAACTGAAAATAATAATATATTACTAAAATAATTTTATTTAGATAAAATCAATCGGAACTTTGATAAACTTTTTAACATGAATTTTAACATTATCAGAATATTTTCATTATTAATAAGCTATGTCAACATACTTTGCGTTTGTCCACTAAATTTCGTTAAATAAAACCTATTATTATTAATAATTATTATATTATTAATGTAATCATTAAGAAAAATAATGATCAAAAAAATGGTATTTTTTTAAAGAATATCGTTCAGTTGCGATCATACTTCACATTAAACACAAAATTTAAGAGAAAATGTTTCCAGACAAGTATCCATTCATTAACATATTTATTTAATTAAATGAGTAATTAATGAATAAAATTATTTTGACAAACCAAAATTCATTCTTTTACACATGAAATTTCAATCGATTTTCATTAATAAACAATCAAACATTACAATGAACGATAAATATTATAATATATTACTGTGATCTTACTCAATCACAGTGAATGTTCTCAATCGATTTGATCTGATTGAATGAGGAATAAATTATTTTATAATCAATAATAACATTGATCAATTGATATTCACTGTGCATCTGAAAAATATTTTATCATTATCAATCAATGAGAGATTATTTGATAATTCCTTTAATGAGATAAACTTATAACCGAATCCTATCTTATTTCTAGCAGATATCGGCTTTTGAAATATATCTGAAAAACTTGGATCACTTATTCGAAATTGATTTCAAAGCTGTCATTGTTTTATTTATTTCATCTATTCTTGTCTCAGTTTCTCTCTGAATAAATTATCATAAATGAAAATTTTCTTACAAATATTTGTTCATAAATAATTTTAAACTATCAATAATTATTACTACTGATTCTTTTGTGAAATCATAAATATTAGTCATTATTTACTTCATATTGTGATGCTTTTCCTTTTTCCATTGTGTTTCATCTGTCATCAATTTTAACTCCTCTTTGAATTCATTTACATTTTTCTTCTATCAAAAAAGTCAATCATTACATCAATATAATGTTCACTTGTTCTTCAATTAATTTATTTTCGATTTCTCTTACTGTCTCTTTTATTGCTTTAACTTCATTATCGTACTGCAATTTAAAATCATCAGTGTGTCCCTGAAATAATTACAAATATCAAAGATAATAGATTTAAATCAATATGAAAAATAGAAATAAATAAATAATTAATATGAATATTTACTTTAATAAAATAAATATACAAAAAATAATTTTAAAAACCACGTTTTTATTTAATCTAAAAAGTCTAAAATAATTTTTCTCCTTTACAAGAAAACAATAGGACCACATTTTTTTCGTAACTAAAAACACGGGTACATTTCTAATATAACAGGCGCTTTGGTTATTATGGAGTTAAATGTCACGCGTCATTCTTTGCTGTTCATATATTTGAGGTGATTGACAACATATGCAACATGCTCACACGTTCAAGTGATGATGATTCTATTATTATAGTAATAGAAAACCTCAAAAATCTAAATATATCTTAAATATGAAATCAACCGCAAAAGTTTTCATAGCGCTAAAGTGGCTTATTGCACAAAACGATCTTTATAAGGATGTTGCAATAACTAAATCAGTGAAATGTGTCCCTTGTTTTTTCTTTGAAACAGCGTATCCGAACTTTAAGCAATCAAAAATTGATTTTATTAAAATTGGAAAATATTTGAAGAGTAAAATATCAGAAGTCCAGTTAATCAAGATTTTTTGAAAATTCCTCATGACAAGGATAAAACAAAATAAACCATAATTAATTGGGAATCGAAATATGTATTTATTAAGAAAGGATACCGAAAGGTCATAAAGTTATGACAAGTATAAATTTTGAAATTTGAATTTAATTGATATAAATTTAATTTCTAAATAATTAATCGTAAAATTTTTCAGTGTGAAATATGACTAATTAATCATTCAGATAGTATTTTTAATAGATTCATGTATTATAATCGAAGTTACACATTTGAATAAAATTTCAGCTCAGTCATTGTACCAGGTATTATCGATCGAAGAAAGTGGAATTGGCATAAATGAAAATCGAAATCGACGGATTTCCACGGGAAATATCAAATTACAATAAAACGTGTATTGAATTAGTAATTGAATCGTAGTCATATTTGTTTCAATTGAAGAATGGATTGAAGAAATCAATAGAGCTTGTTCAAATATTGCAACCGATTATTGTAATCATTAACCAAAAGTGGCATTTAGAAATTTCTGTATTTGATTTTATGAAACAGTAATTATGTTCCTTGAAAATGATCTATTTTCTGTGTTGTAACGATCAAAGATTTATACTCTACATAGTAGCGTTATGATGGATTGAGAATTATTCAAATTAATAGCAGTCGTTTGTTAATTGAACTTTTGTATGAACTTGGAAAATTCATTGATTTTATTATAAAAAATTAAATAATTAAATTATTAGTTTCAAAAAAATAATATTTAAAAAATTGTTTAATTGTACCTTATTCTGAAGGATTTAAAAACTTTAAAAATGCATTGTTAAAGGCAACTAACAATGAAATAAATTTAAAAATTATATCACGATCTCATAAAATTCAAAATATGTTCAGTAATAAATCTATTACACGTTTGACACTTTGTTGTGATATTGTTTATGAATATAAATGTAATGAGTGCGATGCTACATACATTGGAGAGACTGCACGTCATCTTTGTAAACGAATTCAAGAACATGTCGAAAAGAGAGTAAGAGCAATATTGCAGAACATAGGAAAAAATGTAAATGTGATGTTAATATTGATAATTTCAAAATTCTGTGTAAATATTGTGATAGTTACTGTGAAAGAGTGTCGTGTGAAGCATTGTTAATTAGGTCACGTTGCCTTAAAATCAATGTTCAATCGGCAGTCTCAACTAGCTTATTGAGAATTTTTAATTAGCATAATTTCATGCAATTGATTACATAACCATAATTTTTTTATTTATATACAGGTGAATTGATAATTAATTAGTGACTGGAAGATGACGGTTTATCCGACAAAATATATTGTCTATACATATATTTTTTAATGGATGAGTGTTGTTTTTAATAGAAAATTATAATCCGGATTTCATTTTAACATTTAAAAAAAGATTTTAAAAATTATTACGATTAAATAAGAGTTAAAATAAAAAAATTGATACAAAAAATGAATTTGTTTGATCAGGTTAATGTGGAATAAAAAAGTAAATGATATTTAAAAAAAAATTTATAATTTTAATATTTTTAGCGGACGCTTGAGGGACAATGTGTACACCAAATAAGATAGATTACAATACTCAGGTTACATTGGGCAATTTATGTACATAAACACAGGTTAAGAAAGGAACAAATGAATATAAACACTGAAGAGCACAAATAAATAATCAAAATACTATATTGTGAAGAAATAAAAACATTTAAGAAGAGTATTTGCAAGAATATAAGTAATGTCAAAGGGGTTTCAAAGACATTTAAATTTCAAAGCTTCCCCTGAAATAAATCGAAAACGATGTATGGATTGCAAGCTAATCTGGTTTACAGATTTGATAATCTTGGTTGTAAAAACTGGAATATTAGAGGGAAAATCGTTACTTAAAGACATGGATTATGGAGCATTCAGAATCGAGTCTGTTAGGTTGGGAAATATTTTCCATTCTAAATGAAAACAAATTAACAACGTGCAAAAATTTATTAATCTACAACAGTTTAAATTTGTTATTTAAACAAATTTATTTTTTTCTTTTCTTTTTTTTATTTCAATTTTCTATTATTTTTTTAATTTCGATTATAATTCGAAATTTTTAAAAACCAAAATTCTTATTTCTGAAAATTAAAAAATTAACAATAACACTCTTACAGAGTCAATCGAGTAAGATTCTTGAGCACTGGTTAAATTGTAAAAATAAAATATTTTCTGTTTCCAGGGATGAGTTTTCTGTTGGATTCACACAAATGAGCCGTAGTTTTGTGAATCATTATTAATGTTTTACAACTCATTAACCCGAATGGGGCCACCGTCCTTTTAAAAGAACACTGCTTAAATATTTTTTACATCAATTTGACGACTCAGCAACAGGCGGCATTATGTGCACCGTCCTTTTAAAAGGACACCTTATTACAAAAAGACCGTATGAAACAAAAAATATTTTTTAATGTAGAACAAGTTATTTAGATATAATAAACCAGAATTAATATCAAAAATTCATTTTTTCTAAAGGAAATAGTTTCGGCCCCATTAGGGTTAATAAACATTCAAATTGGACAAAAGAAAGCAGTTAAAATATTTTAAAATATTTTAAAATATCTTAAAATATTTTAAAATATCTTAAAATATTTTAAAAATTTTGCCATTACTATCTAAAAAAATCATTAATTAAATAAAGAAATATATAAATTTTCCCTTTTAAACTAACTTTATAAAAATTTAACATTATTACTAACAAATGTGATCGCTGATAATGGAAAAGAATTTCCAAAAAATGTACGATAATCAATTTCATAAAAAAAGCTTTACCAAAATTATTTTTCAAAAATATTAAATTAACGATAAAAAACTCATTAATATATATATATATATATATA
>MQRK01221737.1:13430-38342 GCA_001938485.1 Girardia tigrina
TGGATATTTTTCTATAAATTATAAAATTAATAATTTTTTTATATATTAAATAAAAATCTATTTAATTTTAAATCTATAGAAGATCAACCAACAGAACAAATTCAAAATAACCACCCAAATAAATACAGCAACGTGCCTAATGTGAGAAGACTTTTTCTTATCAGGATAGTTGAAAATCTTGGGCATTTGATTAAAGAAGCATCATCAATTTTGGAGATAAATGTGGTCGAAATATGGTAAGGGAGAAACGAACCGAAAATCGAGTATTAAAGAAAAATGCAGGTGTACGTAGATTTGTTATGAATCCTGTGATTTTATTGAAAATCGAAGAATTAGTATCGGAAAATAATTCAACGACTTTAAAAGAGCTACAATTAAAAATTACTCAATCGTTTAATACAAAAATTACTTTATCTACAATTAATAAAGGAATTGGTGATATTAGGATTACAAGGAAGCTCAGACACAAAGAACTTGATAGGATAAATGCTACCAGAAGCATAACTACTTTGAATCTGACTTGTCAAAGATTTATAATATTGACGAATCATCTGTTAATCTTCATTTGCAACGTTCATATGGGAGATCCAAAAAAGGAGTAAGAGTTAAATTCTTGGTGCCTAAAACTCGAGGTAGATCATTGTTTTTTATTACCGCTATGTCAATGAAAAAAATGAGTTATTGTAAAGTGATTAGCAATACCACAATAAATTCCAATGTTTGAAGAGTATTTAGAAGAGCTCTGCAATCATGTTTTAAATGTTACGAAAATACATAATGCATTTTTATATTGGACAATGCAAGAGTTCATTCTCAGCAAAAATTGCAAAGTAAAACTGAAAAATATCATTTCTCATTCCATTTTCTTTCTCCTTCTCCCTATAAGTTGAATTCGATTGAAAATGCATTTTCAAAAAATAAAATGTGGTATTCGAGCTAAATTGGTTAATAATATTAGCATTAATTTTCCTGAAATGATTATGAATGAAGTTAGTCAAATAACATAAAGTGACTGTTAGGGATACTTTAGATATATGGCCAGAAATATTACAAATTCGACAGCTGGAACAACTTACGTTCATGAATAAATTATTAATTGCAATTATCTTTCTTTAAAAAAAAGTATATTAAAAAAATTATGTCTAATTTGAAAAAAAATTTGTCCAATTTGAAAAAATGGTATATATATATATATATATATATATATATATATATATATATACAAATCAATACATGAAGAATTTCTAAACAATTTTAATTTTTCATTACCAATACCAGTAATGGAAATGTCAGATATTTTTTAGTTCCCTAAATCTTAATATATCAATTATCACATTAATATCTTTCATCAGGCTTGTTTCATCTTTCATCATTTTGATATCCTTTTTCATTTCGCTAAAATTTTTCTTCAGAAAAAATTAAATAATGTGAAATCAAAATATTTACATGTTCTTCTTCAAATTTATTTTTGACCTCTTTAAGTTTCTCTTCAAATTCTCTTTTTTCTTTTTCAGATTTTATTTCTGAATTCTTAATTAATTTCTATAAATATAATTATTTTATTTGTATTATTATTTCAAATCAATACTTTTAAGTATTCATTATCTTTTTTCAATTCAATATTGTCATCTTTCAATATTTGTATATCATTTTTTAAATTATTGATTAATTCAAACAACATCGTTGTATGAGAAACAATTTCCATCAACATATGATTCTTAATTCCTGTATTGACAATTTTAGAATCTTTACAACCCATATTCATATAAGGACAGTCAATCGATCGAGAATAACATATTCTCATATGATCTCCAATATTTCTCACTTCGTCTTTGAACTCACAATTTTTCACTGGACAATTTACAACCATTTTTAATATTTTTCGATTAATCGCATGGTCAATTGAAATACTGTGATTTATATTTAATAACTCCTCTTTACAATCAATAGTATTTCCAGGACACATTTTGTTTTCTCCATTCAAATATTTTGTAATACAATCTAAGCAATACCGGCAACCACAAGGAGCATTATGCGCATTGACCAGTACTTTCTTACAAATGATACAAAATGTATCATTATTACTTTCAACATCAAATTCCAATCGATCGTCTCTCAGTATTATCGAAACATCATTCCATTTTACATTTGACATTTTCTGTACAAAATATGATAATAAATAATTATCTATAATTAGCGTATAATTTTAAATATAAATATTTAGAGAATAGTATCGACTTTTTAAAAAGCGGTTATTACTCTCAATTCACACTTGTGTCAAATTACCGAAGGTGAATATGAATAGAGGTCAATAAGGCTTATGAAGGTTGTCATTTTCAATAAATATCAGAATGTTTTGAGCTCAAGTACTTTGGAAACAATATTTGACTTAAGAGACTAAAATTTACAATATCTTACTGTATTTTATCTTAATATTTGCATCTGGTATCCTAATATTAGGTTGTTGCAAAATTAATGCAGGTTTTTGATTTTTTTGTATTTACCGCAATGTTATACGAATAAAGCATGTATGATGGCTATGTAATGTATGATGTTATGAATCATTCGAAAGCTTAATTTATACTCTTTCAGATATATTTGTCTAAAACTTATAATGTTTCTTTTGTTAATAATTTCGATTTTAATTGCAGATGTCAAAACGTGATTTCGCAACATTTACCTCTACGAGTTCAAGCTAGAGCGTAATGCAGCTCAAACTGCTTGTAGTGTACGAAAAATACTCAACGGATATTTCCGGAGTTTAATTTCATAAAAATATTGAAAAATTGACAAAGTAGAAGAAAATGTATTTAATTTAAATTTTTCACCAAAAAATTGATTCAGATAAACAAATTGTTTTTATCACAAATTCTTATTAGTTTTTATTGTGAACTGTTTTTATAAATATGAATAATGGATTTTAATATAGAGATATATTTATAAATATTAATATTTAATTTTTTTTGGTCACTACACTGCTCGAAACATCAAAGAGGTTTAGGGCAATGGAAGTGTCAACGAATGCAAGATGTAGCGCTGGTATAAAGTTTGGTATCAAAAAAGGTGGTGGAAGCCGTTAAACGCACAACTGTTCGAGCACTCGCAGAACAGCTTAACGTTGACCCCTCAACCATCACTTGGCACTTGACGCAAATCGGAAAGTCGAAAAAGCTCCATAAATGGGTGCCTCACGAATTTAACGAAAGTCAAAAAAATCATCGTTTTGTGGTGTCTTCCGCGCTTCTTCTGCGCAACAAGAAGATCGTTTCTCGATCGGATTGTGACGTGTGATGAGAAGTGGATTCTCTACGACAATCGGCGACGTTACACACAGTAGTTGGACCGCGTTAAGGTTTCTCACCACTTTCCGAAACCGAAACTCCACCAAAAGAAGATTATGGTGACTGTTTGGTGGTCTGCTGCCGGTCTCATTCATCACAGATTTCTGAATACGGGTGAAACGATAACCGTTGAGAAGTACCGCCAAAAAAATTACAAAATACATCAAGAGCTCTGACGTATGTGCCCAAGATTAGTTAGTTATTATAACAATTATTTTCAATTGCTGCGCTGTTTGTCACCAACATTAGAGCACGACTCAGGGACAACAAAGTGAAAAGTTTTCAGTGAAAATGCATTTTAAAAATACTTTAAATTTCTTTTTTCATTTATTAATTAAACTGTTTTAAATTGATAAATAAACGAATTCTGAATATTTTACATTTTGTTTTTAATATATTCAGCTTCTTACCATATTTTGATTAATAAATATTAAAATCTCGGGAATATGTTCAAGATATTCTGGTATCCTTGGAATTACTATTTGCCGGGAAATGAGAAGCACTAGTGTCAAGTGCAGCTACATTGAAATACGCTTGGAATATTATTATTTAAGATGTTTCTTGATTGAACAAAAATTTTAATAACTTTATTTTTATCACACAATTTTATTTATTTCGTTGATATCAATATGTAAACGAATCTCAGTAAACGAATTCAAGAACATGGTCGAAAAGAGAGTAAGAGTAATATTGCAGAACATAGGAAAAAATGTAAATGTGATGTTAATTTTGATAATTGCAAAATTCTGTGTAAGCATTTTGACAGTTATTGGGAGAGAGTGTCGTGTGAAGCATTGTTAATTAGGTCACGTTGCCATAAAATCAATGTTCAATCGGCAGTCTCAACCAGCTTATTGAGAATTTTTGATTTGCATGATTTCATGCAATCGATTACATAATCAGCATTTTTATACAGGTGAATTGATTATTAATTAGTGACCTGAAGATGACGGTAGATCCGTCGAAATATATTGTCTTGAAATATATTTTTAAATCGATGAGTGTTGTAATAAAATTTTTAAAATTGTAAACATTGTTAAAACTCTAAAATTTAGCGTTTTGAAATTATAAAATTATGAGATTCTAGAATTTAAATCAAAATTTTCAAGTATTCTTATTTAAATCATAATGTATTTATTAAGAACACCAACATGGGTTTTCGAACTATTTTCAATAAAATCAGAATTGTCTTTTGGACAACTCTCAGCAAAACTCTCGTAATTCGACATCGTTCTAAATTGATAACTTTTAGTTAATGTTTGTTAATAAACAATTATTCGAACAAATTTTTCATTATTTTCCGATTTTATTTTTAAAGTTCAAATTTTGTAGTTTTAGTATTAATTTTATTTACATATTAATTTTATTTAAAAATTATTTTACGTAAAGAAAGAACATTTATTTAATTCAAACTTAGTTAAAACTATTTATTTTATTTAAATTTTAATATGAAGATTTGAAAAGATTTAATATTTTTAATGTTTTTAAATATCTTACCTGTACTTTAAAATGTAAATTATACTCGAATAATTATCTATCGTGAACATCTAAAATATCAATTTTCCATCTGGGTGGAAGAAACACATTTCCAAATACTAAACTCAACGTACAAAATTCAACAAACCAATTTCAACATAACAAATTTAAAATATTCCTCACAGTATTAATTTATAAAAGTTTGTGATTAGAAAATAATGTTCCTTGGAAATTTGTTTAAAAAACAGAAATTTGTATTGAAATAAAAATTAGCTTTTTATAACTTCACACATAGGTGTCGGAACCGGTGAGGCTGGGGAGGCTTCAGCCCCCCTGATTTTGACAATAGGGGCTAGGGCATACATCAGCCCCCCGGCAGTTGTATATGAAAGGGAAATGTATTATGTTAAAAATACACCGGAAATCCTTTTTTGTCCAACTACAAACAGACATGAGGCTTTTTTAATATCACAAAAACGTAAGTTTCTAAATTATGTGTTTAAATAAATATATATTTATATATTTAAATATATTTAAATAAATATCAGTGTTTTAAGACGCATGATGGTCTCTAATCATATGCGTTATAAGTCTACTACTGATAGTTTTATATAAACCAACGGCCGAGACTGTTCTCCATTTGCTCCATAGAAATATTTGTTTTTTACATCGGTTTCATAATATGGTTTCTAATAGAAACTATATTAGAAACCATGGAAACTTTCTATAGTTCTTATTCTAAAATGTAATATTATTTTTAATTTTATAGTCGGTCATAGAATGCTGATTTTCTAATTGAATACTTTAGTAAATTACATATTATTTAAAATGCGTATAATGGTGTCTCGTTCTTTGTATTTTAACGTATCGAAATGAGGATATTTTGCGCTTATTTAACTCTTATAAATCAATTCAAGTATGTCAAAACGCCAAGGTTCGTTGTTGCAGTTTCTTACCAGGTTAGTAAAAACGGCAATCATTGAAGGTAAGACACAATGATTTTTGCAATAAAATTCCCTTTATTACTTTGTTATTTAATCCATTTACTAGGAAGACCTTATTGATGACTACAATAAGTTTACTTTATCACATATTTATACTAAACATTTTGTATACTTAGATGTAAATTATGCTACAGCTCTTATATTGTGAACTGAGTCTTCATCCTCACAAATTCAACATTCATCTGAATTTTATTGTTTTTCTGTACTGGTCTTTGTGGACTTCAAACTAATTGTTTTCCATTTTATTCTCTGTGATGTTATAATTGAATTGCCGATCATTAATGATGACAATGAGTGTTGCACCTCAATAGTGCCATTTCAACCTACTTCAGAGAGTATATTTAAAAAACACTACCATGATTGTGGCAAGGGTTCATTTTGAACATTTCAGTATCATTGGTACAAGGAATTTTCGTGTATATCATTGTGTGTTTTTAAAAAAATGTATTTTCCTGTATTTTTCGTACGTCGACTGAGGGAAACCTCATAACCTTCAATAAAAATCTGAAAACCGCTTTTACATGTAATTGTTAAAACAACTGGAAAAATCAGTCTAGTACTTTAAAACCCATCAAAAAAACCAATGACATATGGCAGCTGCAATGAAACAAGAACAAAGAAAAGGAAAGTCCGTTTTGTCTCAGTTAAATGAGCAGCAAAGTACACTTCAAGCCTTTTGACGAGACATGTTTCTAAGACAGCTTAGCAGTCTACGTTATAGAATCACCCTGTGACTCATGCAGAAAGTGTCATTCAAAAGGATTTAAAGAAGTATTAGATTCTCATTGTCACAAGTCAGCAGAAGACTGCCACAGAGTCATTTATTTTGAAGCTATGGACAAAATCTACAAAGCACTTACCAGGCATCTTTCCCAAGTCTCTTTAGAAATGCTTTTCAAAATTGACAAGATACTTGTTACGGCCGTAAACTGGATTGGACCAGAAGATATTCCCATAGATGAGTCTGTCCTCCGATTTTATGTGTCTGATATCAGCTCTTCGGCTTTCAAAAGACAGTTGACTCTTTTGCTTGATTTTGTGAGAGAAATAAAGAAAAGGCCAGTCTTTGCTTTCGTGAAAGAAGTAAAAAAATTGACATCTATTGCTGAGATGTTTGTTGCATTGGTAATGGGAACGTCTTTGTTTTCAGAAATTTCTCATAATCTCTCTGATTATAACCATAACAGGGACAATTTCAACACTCGAATGCTCTTATTCTGTCATTAGAAGACTCAAGATGTACTTACGTAGTTCAATGACACAAAAGCTTTTAACAATCGCATGCTCCTACATTGCCACAAGGAAATGACAGAAAAATTGAATCTTCTAACAATAACAAGAGACTCTGTGTCTGCCAATCCTTGCAGAAAGAACGTTGTTGAAGCAACTGGTCAATTGTATCGTTTAAATAAAATTTAATTAGTTACTTTGCTTCAAAAATAAACGCAATCCTGTACTTTGGGAGTGGGTCTTAGCTACTATTTCATAGGACTGTCTTTTTTATTTTCAGTCCCCCCCCAGGTGTAAAACCGTTCCGACGCCTATATCTTCACATATGACTTTTTTGCATTCTCGTTGAATATGGATTTCTGTCGTCATGTCAGTTTCGGAAATATTTGACAAACCCATATTAGAATCAAACTGATGATTACAACCAATTACAATCAATATGAGGTTTACAACAATTATTAATATCACAAGCGCATTCACTATTAAACATTTTCTTGATCAATATATTTCTGAATTCATACTAATTATTTTCAATAAATGAAAATCTGTTAATGAAAATTATTAATTAAAAAGAATCTAATTTGTTAAAATTAAATCTAAACATTATATTAAAAGTACATATTAAATGATAATATTAAAATTTTAAATTACAATAGAAAATAAATAATACATTCAAAAATTATTTTAAATCTTATTTTACTTTAAAATTAAATTAAATTATTTGTAATTAGTAAGAATCATAGAAAATATCAATCATCCACCTGGGTAGGAGAGGCACAATCCGAATCAACACACAACATGCACAATATCAACACACAATTCAAAATATCTCTCACAATTTATATCATTTTTATTTCAACACTAATTTCTGCTTTTTTTAATTTCCGAGGAACATTACTTTTTAATCACGAAACTTTATAAATATAATATAATATAATATAAATTTAAATACCTTTGAATTTTAATTTAAATTTTACAACCTAAATTTTCATATTTAAGATTTCTCCATTTTAAAGTTTTAAAATCTTAAGAATTTTACAAATTTAGTTTCACAATTTTTAAAATATACAATTTTAAGTTATAAAGTTAAAAATTTTTCGTGGGAACAAAATCATAATAACTAGCAAAGACCATAACCAGCAAACTAAGAACCACAAATTGTAAAGACTGTTAAACAAGGCTCTTTTGGTCGGAAAAACAACAATTCACTCTACTTCTAAAAATAACACCAGTATATCAATTTTCAGACTATCAATGGTTGAAAATTAACAAAGGAAAGACGTTGCAAACTCAAATCCAGCACAAATTATCTTCATTGCAATGCACACAAAATGACCAATTAATACATCAGAAAGGTTAGACATACAAGAGACAAAATCAAATACGATAAGAAACTGAGATGGTGGCCGAACATTGGCCCACAGTTGATTTTTATCCTGAATTTATATTATTTCTGAATTCACGGAATTGGCAAAAATATTTTCATAAAATTCAATTTAATGTGAAAAATTGTGAATTTAATACGAAAAATTGTGCATTTAATATGAAAAATTCTCAATTAAATATTGAAAATTCGGAATTTTTTATCGAAATTTTGAATTTATTATGATAAATTGATATAAAAAAATTTTAAATTGAAAATAAATAAAAATAACTTCAAATATGGGTACGAGACATTTCGACGCCAGAAATTAATTTTTATTAAATTTTTAAAAATTTTTGTAAAATAGTAGTTTTAGAAAGTTTATTATAAATTAGGATTTTAAGGAATAAAGTGACATAAATTTTTATAAATTAAGATTTTTAAAAATGAAACAAAATAATTTTTTATGAATTAGGATTTTTGGGAATAAAATGAAATAAATTTTTTATAAATTATGATTAATAGGCGTAAAATGAAATAAAATTTTTATATTTGAATGATGTAGAACTTTTCTACTTTCTTCTTAAGTACCAAATATTTCGCCTTCAAAAGTTCTGTTCTAGAAAATTTGTTTTTAGAAATTTTAGATGAGAAATTCTTGTTTTAGTAAATTTCATTTTTGAAGTGCTTTATTAGTAACAAGGAATTAATTCCTTTTCAGTTATGCAAAATTTTACGTGGCTGTCTGTTTTCAATGGCTGTCAAACACAAATTAAAAGACCCAACTTGCTAAAAATAGAGAAATTTTCTATTAATAGAAGGTAGATGTTGTAAACAGGAATGGCATTCTAGTTGCAACGTGGGAAATTATTGACCCCCCTCGTAAAAATAAAAATTTGGAATAAAAAAAATTATTGGTTTATTTTACTAAATAATAAAAATTGATATATTTTAATAAAAATTCAATTCATTTTATTCCCGAAAATCCGAATTTATGAAAAATTATTTCATTTTGAGTCTAATAATACTAATTTAAAATAATTTAATAAAAATTAATTCCTGGTGTCGAAATGTCCCATACCAATATTTGAAGTTTTTTTAAATTATTTTAAATTTGAAAATTTATTTATAGCAATTTTTCATATTAAATTCACAATTTTTCACATTAAATTGAATTTTATGAAAATATTCTATGAAAATATTTTTGCCAATTTCGTGAATTTGAAAGTTATATAAATTCGGCAGAAAAATAAACTGTGGGAAAATGTCCGGGTATCTTTATAACCATAAAAATAACGCATTATTTGTATTATTTGGCCTCAGAATAAATTAACATTTTTAAGATTTCATGAAAGTATTGATTATGTCATCAACTATGATATATAGTGTATTTCAAAATGTTCAATAGAGAAACGCTTTTACATGACCCTTATCTTCCGCAAAAGTATCGAAGGTCGTAGACGATTGGATAATGAGAGTAAAATTGCTGAACATACTTAAAAGTAATTATCGAAGAAAATAATATTTAAATGATTGGAAGGAAGTTATACTTTTTGAGGTCTCATTAATAAGATCAGTGGATCTGAAAAGTAATTTTCAAATCTACACTCAACTGCTCTGTTAAACATTTTCATAAAGAAATTGTATAACGTGTTTGATTGTATAATCACCGCTTTCAAATATAAGCTCGAAATATTAATTTTATAGGGCTTCCAGAACTGGCGTCGACTGTTTGCAGTCATTAGTCCAGAGTAACTTTCACGAATTTTATATTTAGAACCGACAAATTAGAAATTAAATTTGACATAAGCATTAATAAACGTACGGATTTTTTTGCAGTTTTGAAAATTTATTAAATGATTTTATGTTTTAAAAAAATTTTTAATTCGATTTTTTCATTTAGCCAAAATTATTTCTCAAATTTTACAATTCGAAACTTTAATTTTAACCTTAATCGTAATAATTTTGAGCAGGGGTGCTTAAACTGTTCTCATCCAAGACCCTTTTTATAACTGTTTCTCTGTGAACCCCATATATACATATTGTCTGAAGATTTACTAATGAAGTAACGTCATGATACATAACAGCTTATATATTTATATAATTATTCTTTATTTAATATTTATCCTAATTTAATAAATTTATTTATTGAACTTTTAAGAAATATTCGATATTTTCATATTTGAATTTTGTGTGTTTTTTTCTGATTGTTTATCTACCACAAAAATATTAGTTGAAACTAATTTATTTCGAAATGTTAAATGAATAAATCAAATTATATTTTTATTTATATTTTTCAAAATATTCAAACACCAAATTTTCATTCGGGTAATTTGAAATGATTATTGTTAATTTCTGTGAATTTTATTTACGAGAATTTTGTTAATAATTGTACTGAGAACAAATCACTCTGCAATGTTAATACGAACATCGACAATTATGTTAGTGCCCTTCAAAAGATATAATATTCAAAATATATAAATATCAATTATTTTACATAAATCAATTTCTCGATGATTTACATTAATATTCACAGTTCCAATTCAAGATTCCATTAAATTTTTTAATTTGTGACACAAATTATTTTGTAAATTTACTAAATTAATAAATGTTATTCAATTATTTAAAAAAAATTAACATTCATTATTTAGAGTTTTCAAATAAAAAATATAAATTTTATTTATTGATTTATTTATAAGAAATTAATTTACACAAATAAAAATACATTTACCGAAAATTTAAAAATGTGTAAATATTAAATTATTTAAACAAAACAAATAAATGAAAATTATTTTTTGAAAATTTTATTATATTACAATAAAAATAATTGCAGTTCACAATGTGAGAAATATTTTGAATTTCGAATTTGTAAATGTGTTTTTCAAACCAAATCAAAAATTGATACTTTGGATGTTCGTGATGAGTTATTTCTCGAGCATGATTTACATTTTAAATTGAAACAATAATTTAAAATTTTGATTATTAATTTTTTGTTAGTGTATAAATATGATTTTTAAATACCTAAATTTTGGATTTGCTTATGACTTATAATGCCACATTTATCTTTGAAAAAATATTATGAGCATATCGAGCAATTGATTATATAATAAAAATACTATTAAAGATCTTTCGAAGTAAAAAAGGCCGTCAGAAAGATCAATTTGAATATTTATCCTTACTTCTACCAAATAAATATGCTCTACTTACCATTCGATTCCATGGGACCTTTTGCTATAATTAACAAACAAATAAACTGATTTCCTACAAATAATTTTTTTGCTTAAAAGTTTAGTACATTTTATACGATGCAATTAAGTCGAATAAATTTTAATGCATATTTAAAGTAAAAAGTAGATAATTGAATATCGCGCGTTGGACCAGTGAACCCGCTTAAGAGACGGAAGGTAAAAATTTAAAATATTTTAATATTTTGCGAAATTAAAAATATTATTTTAAAATAATGGTAAATCAAATACAAATTTTATTTTATTCATTTTAATGCTATGAATTTTACCAAAATATTGAAAGAAATTACATATTTATTCAATTTATTATTAATTTATTTTCAATTTTATTTTTTAGTTTATGAACATTTTTCGGAATTGATCTATTTGGGTTATCGGTAACTACCCGTAAGATGTATTTACATTAGATCTAATAACTTACAATACTCCTTACACTCATAGCACCTCAACTTGTCTGTCAACCCCTTATCATCTGCAAGAAGTGAAAGGTGATAAGGACCTTACCGCTTCTAGACCTACACGAGATTAAGACCAGATAGGCCAACTCAGCCTACGGGGGGTATGATGCACAGATTTTAAGCTAATTATCCATCATTAATGAGTTTAATTTCCTTTATTATATCAAATTTACACAAAGGGTGAGCCTGAATATCCTCTTCACAAATCCTCCATTCTGACTAAGGGTTTTGATTTTGATGCCAAGGCATGTCATCGATGTAGAAGACAAAATAAATACTATTATTTCATCATATTTTAACAATGAACAAAATACGTAGCTTAATTTTAAAAGATTTATTTATTAAAAAAATTTTGACTTTGTCGATGCATTAATTGTAATTTTTTCTGTTGACATATACACAGAAAAGTTTTTCCGAAATAATCCATAATAGTCCATTGGGTTTCTCTGGTTTCAGTCTCCGTTGAATTATAGTGTTCTGCTTCCTCCTTCATCATTAGTCCAATCTCCACTTATACAGTCGAGTCTTAAAGGTTACTGAATGCTTTACCACGGCACTTACTTGTCTGTTTCGATTACTGAGTCTCTAGCAACCTGTATATTCTTCAGTACTTCTTTCAGATCTATCTACAACCGCATTTAATTGCTACGGAGCTCTCTGTTCTCTTTGGCCATCTTATAAACGTTTTGGAGGAGTCGGTGGACCTTTATGCCGAACTTCTGAGATTCATTGTGTTCGAACATCTGCAATTATATAATAAGAAAAGATATATTATTAAGTCTGTTGTCTTAAACTAAAGAAAGGGTCAAAAGATCGCAAGCACGATTTTGTGGCTGTGATATCCATATCAAGTCTTCGAATGTTGTCATCTTTGTAACCGATGATGGAATACTCATCAGCTCTTTCCGCATCAATATAGTGATCGTCTGATATTTTAGTAATACTATCCAGAGGATATTCGAGTTCCAAATATAAATAGAAAATGTACATAAAATAATAACAGTAATACATATTTAAAATAATATATTTAGACTATATCAATTCGACGCCATTCAGTATTTTAACGCATTTCATTCGAAAGATCAAACGTTGCCTAGTAACGCAAAAATCTCTCTCTCGATCAAAAAAATGACGATACCAAACGGTTACCTTATGAATTTAGGGTATATTTCTCTTCGTTTTCGTTTAATTTTTTAAAATCTTTTTTAAAAGAATTAAAAACGAGTTTTGGTTTCTCGACTCATAAGTTTTGCATATAAGCTAGTGTGGAGCCCGTACGTGGCCGGGTGCTCTTCTCAGGCGACGGCATTTCTTAACGGGCCACGGGCCACAAATCAATGGGCTACTGGCCATTTCATTGATTCATCATATAACATTATAAAAACATACAAATAAGGAGCATGACACTTGTAAACAATGAAAATAGAGACTCAAATAAAGTTGTAAAATCATTATTAAAAAATTTTTAAGAAACAAACATGTAATTCATAATTGGTTGAAAAGGTACACGAATATATATACAGGTTTTGCTCTAAAGTTTCTGCCGATGAATAAAGCTTTCTAAAATTACTTCTTTGCATTCGTGGTTAATGAAATTTTTACCGTGTACTTTACAGTAGTTTTTTTAACAATATATGTTAAAATTTTCACAATTTGAACAGAACTTTTATAGTAAAATACTTATTAAAATTAACTTAAAATTAAATATTGTTTAAATCTATTAAGAATGTTCTTTGTTTTTCTAGTGAGTATTCGTACTGAAAATGCAGTTTTCTCGAAAAGATATTAGATACAGTTGGTTTCAGCACATGCTCCGACTGGATGGCAAAATTCAATAGTGGAAACCTTGTCTGTGAGGATGATAATCAATAGACTCAATTTGATCAATTCGGTATTGAAATTGAGACATTTGCGACAAAATAAATCGAAATTAGAAATGTGCATTCGATTTAAATTACTCGATTTCGATTAGAATTTCACATTTTAATTACTGTGTTTGTTAAATTAAATATCGACAGTTTTTCGATTTAAATCGATCTGTCAAATTAAATGGCACAAAAAAATGAGAGAAAATATCAATTAAGAATTTGTTTAAATAGATTAACTTAATTTGTAAATTTTGCCACGTTTATGATTTATGTTATTATTTCAAAGAAAATTTGGGAGTTTTGAAAGTAATTGTTTGTCAAAACGTTTGATAAAAATAAGTTTGGCGCGGAGAATATTTTTCTTTTAATTCAAGGTTAAATTGATAAGAAATGGAGATCGTTGAAAATATAAATGTCGGCAAAGCGATACTAGAACGAAAAACGAAGATCGTTTATAAAATACCGGATTCTGACGGTTTGTGTTTAATAGTATTCAAAGACAAAATAACCGCCGGTGACGGTATGAAGAGCCACTCAATGAAAGGGAAAGTGGCGATTAGTACGAAAACCGCGACTTATATTTTCGAATTTTTTATTGCTAAAAGATGTTATATGATTCCGATGGGCGAGGATGATGGCAGTATGATTACGTTGAATTCGTGTCCCCCGCGTCCCGCAGATCATTGGGGATACGAACACGCCGTGGCCACCACGCTGCGCTCGCTTTCGCACCAGACGGTTTGCGAGAGAAGAAAGAAATAATAGACATTTATTTGTGCAGTGTAACTGCGTTTTTCCATCCATCAAAAACAATTGTGGCCCAGTCTCCCCTGTGGTTTTCCACCAAATCATCTTTGATAGCAATAGTCATGTGACGAAGATGACCGCGGACATCACCACAATTTATCGTTGCTAAACCAAAACCTTGTTAAATAAAAGGGTCTTCGAAGAATTTGAGAGCTAGAATGTGTCGACTGCACGCAAGTGTTAACTCACATTTCTGTGCAGCGAACAATTCAATGCAGTACTTCTATGGTTTAGAGTCTTTAAATACTGTGGACACAAGAGTTAGCTGGTTTGTTTTCATTTTTCTCTTTTTCTTTGCTTGGGACACCTTTCAATGTTTTCTATCCAGATGCCGTTTTCGACTGCTGGTGCTTGTTTTTCGCAGGTCATACTCGAATTTTGTACGACACATCTTGCATGAGGCGTAATTACCTGCGATATAGATGTCGTAAAGATGTAAGTAGGTAACAATATTGGGAAACGAGCGAATTACTTCCACTTATACTTTACTTATACGTTTGTGATTTTTTTAAAAAAAACCCAAAATTCGATACAATATATAAAAAATCAAACGTTTAAACAAATGCTTTTAAAACAATTTAGTAAAATTTAATTTTTTTTGGAAGATATTGGGACAATGTTTAATATATTAATAAAAAAGAATAAATTGCCTTTAATATATTTAGTTTAATACTTTAAAAATAAAGTATATATTAATTCTTAAAAATAAATTGTTAAAATTTAAGGTATATTAGTTATATTGAGGATAAAGATTTGGTTTACTTCGTTAATTTTACTTATAATTGTTTTCGTATTTTGTAGATTGTTAATGTATTTTGACAGAATTTTATAATGTTGTTTTAAGATTGTTGTCCGGTTCCATATTCTAGATTACAGTACGCCTAACACAATAATCGTGAAACGCACCAGCCTCCTCGGTATCCGCAATGTTGGACTCAGTGGACGAGGGCCATCATCATACTGCTATGTCTGAGGGGCATGCGGCCGGACATGACAAAGACCACGCTAAAGGCAATCACGAGTATAGAATCTTCACAGATTGAAAGACGGAGATGTCCCCCCAGATTTGATCGTGGTTTGTGGGAGTTGCCGCTCTTGTAAAAAACATTGCTGGACGTAGTGAATTTCCTTTTTAAGAGCCACATTATGATTCGATCATGATTCGTAATCAGCATAGTTGCGGTTGCTGTGAGCTGATTTCTTTTTGCGATCTATTTAAACATGCCGCAGTGCTTGGACACAATCATTGAGAAGTGAATATAATTAAGATCGGTAATAGTGAAATTAATGAGAAGTCGATCTGAAAATTATTTATTTGAATTTTCACAAAAACTTGTCCGACATTATTAAAACAATTATTAATTTTTTTACAGCTTTTTTAAACATTGAATTATTATTAAGTTTTCAGTTGTTTTTTCTCGAACGATAGTCAAAGCACAACAATGATGTTTTATTAAAGTATTGATTTAACCAAATTTATCAATTCTTTTATTAATATTTAATTATTTAGGCGTTTTTTACGTTACTCAATTTATTTTTGTCAATTTAATTATTCCTTCTATTTCTGTGATTATTTCCTGACGATTTTAGTATGCAAGATTCTGGGTAAATATTGATTTTATTTATTTTTTGGTATTATTTTTGATTTGGATTCCGATTAACCTGTAATTTTACTTATTCTGGATTTTTAATAATTTTTTGTTTCTACATACCTGTTATTTTCATAATCTGAGTGTTTCCAAATTATGTGTATTTGATATTATATTGAAAATATATATTGATATATTACTGTTTTTAATCGCTTTCTGTTATTTTTTGAAATTTTTCTCATATTTAATTCTGTAAATTTTCATCTGATCTTATTTTCTATGCGAGATTCCAATTCAATTATTTTTTGAATTTCCTTTGCATTTTTTTTATCATTTTTGACATTATTTTGTTTTATTATTTCATAGCTCTTTATTGATTTTCTATCGATGTTCGGCTTCGATCGGAAATTGAATTTGAAAAGTTGGCCAATATGGCTAAAGAAAGGGGAACAAAATTTGACCTGAAGGTGCGATTGAAGAGCAGAATGTCCAAGTCTCATTTGAGGTACTTAACTCGTCCTATTAAATAAATTGTCTTTTCGGTACATTAACACTACACCAATATTAATTTTCATGCTTGAATCGTCATAATCACCTGCTCTTCCGGCTGTCTTTAATCAATGGGAAGACCAAGAGCACATAAACTTTTACGAGGCGATTGATCTACTCATCAACGAACTTCGAAATCGTTTTGAACAAGAGGGAATACAACAATCATGAAAATGGAGAATCTTCTCATGACGTCAGTTGCGAGAACATTTGTTGAACGTCAGTTGGAAGATATTCCTGAGATATATAAGACGAATTTTGATCGAACTCGGTACGAAAGCTAATTTGTGTAAATGTTATGTTTTCATGTGTATAATTTTTTATAAAAAATTTATACTGTATTTTTATTTCAAACATCAGACTCCTCCACCATTTGAAGATAATTCTTCACCTTCTAAAACAAGACCGGCGTATTGACACTATTTAAGACTTTGCCTCGTTTCTCAAAACGCAACCTGAGGCTGACTTAAGTCTATTCTCGGATGTTGTAAAAATAATTCCTTTAATCCTTACGGTGCCAGCAACGTCAGCAATATCGCAGCGTTCATTTAGCGAATTACGACGATTAAAAACATGGACACGCTCTACAATGACCCAGAAGAGACACACTCATCTTGCTATAGCTCACTGCCATCAGGACAAATTAGACAGTGTGGATATATCAATGTTGTTTAACGCATTTGCTAGTAAAATCCGAGTATGGGAAAAAAACATTTGGGTGCTAATATAATGTACACATTGGCTTCATAGCTAACATTTTATGAAGAAAACATTTATACAATCTTCTCTTTTTCACAAAAACGTGGCTTATAAAGACGGTGGGTTAAAGTCTTAGCCCAGTAACTTTCACAATGTTCCCGCGCTACTGAATCTGACATTCATTTTCAAAAAAAAATCCAGTACTTTGCAGGAGACTGTGCTGAGCAATAGCTAATAAATGCTTTACCCAAATTGAAGTTGAAATACTTCTTACAGCGCTACAGCCGCGTACTTTTGAAAGTAATATCATCTTTCACAGCATGCTTCCTGAGAGACTTGGTTCTTTTTACAACTTGAAAGTTTCAGCCCATCGCACGACCACCTCAGCTGAGACAGCCAACTCTTGCATGAATGAATTGAAATGGGACCTACAAGTTTGATCCTCACAAAGCTGTGGTAGAATTCTTGTGGGCGAAAGAAAGACGAGAAAGAAACCCAACCTTGATACTTATTCAGAAAGTTACTTTGCTACAAATTTCTTTTTTAAAAGTAACATGTATTGAAGTGGTATGCAATATAACTCGTATTAGACTGTTTGTAAAATGTTATGGGTCGGGTGACTCGTGTATTTTCTTCATTTAAATCTGAGAACACCTTATAACAAAACTGTTTGAAATATGAAAATTCATTATAAAAAAACAAGGAAAAATTACTATTTTCATCCGAGATTAAAAGTTACCAAATTTCGGCACATGACCCTTTCATATTGCTTGTGCCCCCCCTGTGAAAATTTCTTAGATATCACCGGTATCATGCATAGCAATTATGCTGAAATTCATCAAACATTAAAACGAATACCTACAACGACTTTCGGTGGAAATGACGTAGCTCTCACCGTGGTAAAGATCAAGGTTTTTAGCAATATCTATTTCCGTTTTGTTTAAATCATGATGAAATGAATATTGAGATTGTTGAACCCACAGAAAAACGTCGAAACACTGGTCTTACTGATACCATTAAAATCATAAACTCTACTTTTGCTGCAATATTGAACCTCAGATAAGCAGAAAATTTTCAAATGATACTACAAGAATCTCAGTCGCTGTTGTCAGAAAACGAAGAGCAATTCAGTGGTATAGCAAAGCGTCTACAAACTGAAACGAAATGTTTAAGAGAATATATTATCATCCATTCAACAGCGGAGTCAAGTGGAAACACTAGTGTGTCATTGCAAGCAGTAGATTATGAGACGATAAACATTGTTTACAGTGATATTAAACGAAGATTTCATGATTATAAAGAACTACTTATTATAAAGAACATCAATAAATAATCTGAAATTCCTCAAATTAAAATCTTTCGCTTCCATTGGAATAATCACCCCTCAAAGGAAGAGATCATAGTAGTTAATAGCTATTTGGAAAGAAAAGCTCATTTGTATGCTTTTCAGGTTAAATTAAGTTTTAAATGATTCTATTGGTATTTTCTGACGCAATGTGTATCTTTCGTTTTATATTTATCCTGCAGATAAGATATGAATAGTGAGTTGCTTTTAAAGAAAGATACAAAATGCTAGCTTTCTCCGTGTTAACTCTCATCAATAGCCCTCAAAGGCAGTCTATGATACATGCTCAGCAGTTCTATTTGGTATATCTAGATTTTGAATTAAATCGAGAGAAATATATCAATATGGAAAAATTCAAACAAAAACTGGAAATTACAATTATACTGATCATACTTTGTGTTATATTGTCATTAAGACTTAAAAATCAAATTGTAAATTTGATTTCTTAATCAGTATTGTGTTCGAGCATTTTTTTAAAAAGAGTAACGTTTTAATAAGCGATGACAAAATGCACCGTGCATAAAATTCCGGTGGTGCCCTCTATTCATTACTCCTGACTACGCACCTGCGACAGTAGTAAGGAAAACAATGATTTTGCTATTATTGTTAATACGTTTGTTCATTTTGGCAATCAGAGGTGTTGTGACAATCGAATATTTGACCGATGCACCAGTACATTCTCGAAGGCACAATTTGTCTTTTAAGTTGTGATCAATCTAACATTTAAATTTTCAAAATCATTGACTTTTTTTTCAAATTCTTATTTTCTGTTTTTAACAATTATATTGCTTTCCTATGCTATTAGAAGTTTTAGAATTCGGATTTGTTCTTCAGAATTATCTTTCGAGGTTTTCAAAGAGGAATTGATTTTTTATCATTAGACTTACGATTATCATTGCAACTATCTGATTTAGAAAATTGATTCTTTTGTCAAGTTCGTCTAAATATTTCTTTTCCAATTTACGTATTTTATTATTTAGTAATTTTTTCTCACATTAGAATTTACTAAAAGTGCTCTTATGTGAATCCAGAAGATCATCCTACTTTTGAAAAATCTTCAATAAGCGCTCACGGAAACCTTAGTTCTTTATTTTTCATTTTATACTTTTTGTAATGCCCTACTTATTATGGACATCAAAATCAAAAATAATAAAAAGGATTTAAAATTGATAATTATGGATTTGTAAATAATTGTTATAAAATTGTTTAATAAATTCATTTCGTTCCTGGAATTATTTTATTTCGACAGATTTAGGACATCTTCTTTCCTCAACAATTGAATAGATTTATTTCGTTCCTGGAATTATTTTTTTCGACAGATTGAGGATACATTCTGTCCTCAACAATTTTGCTTTTATTTATTCAATTTCAAATGGAAAGCATAGAGACCATTATTCTGTCAGTCTGGAATCTGGAGGTCAACATGTGTCAGAGATCGAATGAAAGTTTTTTTAAATAATTAGACATTTTAATAATAGTTGATCACTCTTATTTGCTCTAATTTATCCCCTTCATGATATAAATTTAACCATAATCATTCCTTGAAAACTATAGAAAATGTTTTAAATGAATATTTCTAGTATGACTGTTCTTTTTGTCTATAAATTCTCAAAGACAAATTCTTTTTAGAGTCTCGTTGGAATGCGTGACAATAAATTCCATTTTTCAATCAACCATTCATCGTCTAACGATCTCAACTTTCCTTTCTTTAATTTTCTTTTTCTTTCTGTCATTAAATTCACTAGAACTGCAGAAGTCATGTTTGTTACCCATTTGTTTCACTTTAACACGATCAAATCGTTAAGAAAACTGTCCCGAAACAAACGATGGGTTGCAAAAAAAACAATAAAATAAATCTTAAAAAAAACTATCATAAACACAACATACATCACGATCATCACACACAGGAATCCTTATGTACAAAGAAAAACTAATCAAACCAAGACTTTGTACAAAAGCAAAAGAAAAAATATAGAATCCACACACAAACCACGCGAAAGTAGAGTATCACACTTTTCATTAAATGATATTTTACCAATATCAT
The DNA here is from genome assembly GCA_001938485.1 of Girardia tigrina. Lineage (NCBI taxonomy): Eukaryota > Metazoa > Platyhelminthes > Tricladida > Dugesiidae > Girardia > Girardia tigrina. Next base: position 34,449 of record MQRK01221737.1, read on the forward strand.
ATTTGCGCGCCAATTGAATTTATTGTTTATGTATTCATCAAGTCAAATATCTCTGACCGAATTGAAAATCGTGAATAATAACTTTATAGTTCTATTACGTTTAAATACCAATCTTTCAGTTTTGAATTTGAAAGAAAAAAAATTTCAATTTGGAAAATCTTTTTATTATCCGTTAAGAATTATAAGAAAAAAATAATGTTTCATCACTTAATGTTTATTTTCAACGAATGATTTATCGATCGGCCACTCAATTATCAGAAACGAAAATATCAAAAGATTTGTTACACAATTTTTGATGATGAAGAGAAATTGTCTCGAAAGAACAAAGTTTTGTTTGTCACGATAGGCAAGGCTGTTACTTGGTAGATTGCTTACGTGAAAACGAATTGAGAAATTTCTACAATTAAACAATGATCATGACCGACTGTGAAACGGAGACATTCGCCTTTCGGGCCGAAATCGCCTAGTTCACGAGTCTCATCATCAACACGTTCTACTCGAACAAAGAGATTCTCCTTCTGGAATTGATATCTAATTCCAGCGATGCACTTGACGAATTCCGCTACAAAAGCTTGACGGATCCGTCCGTGCTCGACACCGCCAAAGAACTAATGATCAAAAACATACCAGACAAAGGCACTGGCACTCTCACTCTGATCTATACGGGAGTCAGTCTTAAAATATGAGATAGTTTTTTATTCCCCCGACCCTGAATACAGGGTGCTGCAATCCCACAAGTTCTATGCCCACTCTGTTATCAACTTCTTAAACAACTATTATTAAAAATGTTTACTATTTTTTGAAAAAAATAAATATAATTAAAAAATTTTGCTAAAAAGATAATTATCGAATTTGTTATAGTAAAGAATTAAAACATAAAATAATAGAATTTATTAGTAAGATAGATTGTGAGCCATCGCACGTAAATATTCTAAAATATCACCATTTATACTCCCTCTCGATACAACACAAAATAATCTTGCTGAAAAATGACGATATTTCTTTTTTTCGTTGGGGGGTTTTGACCATTTAATTACTGTTCCATATTTTATTCGTTTTAACTTTGTTCTTGTTTAACAACTTTTATAAATAACCAAAACCCTAGGTGAAACGAATTTAAAAGTAATTGAAAACCGTTACATTATTATTCTGTGCTATTGTTCGTCTTAGGACGATTTTGTAAAATCGAATTATAGCAATTCCATAAACAATTTGAAAACATGGTCGATCTGCGTATTAAGAGATGACTTGGTCGCCCAATCCATGTGTCTTCAAAATAAACTAATATTTGTTGCATATCTTCAGTAAACATGCCACTACGACATAAGCTGTCGAATGATTTTATCACTTCGTTTTCCGGTACAAATGCCAAAGTTGGGAACATCTGCATTATGAAAGCAAAATTTGAATCTATTAAATAACGTCTTTTTAATCCACAATCTTGAATTATTCTCCAAAAACACTGTGACACATGAAATAAACATCCCTGAAGTTGTGTCAAAGGAAATTCTCTTTCGAAGGCTCTTAACATAGCTTGATCAAAATCAAATCATATACGAAATGAATTGATTTATTTCGGTTCAAACCATGGAACGTTTATAATTGTTGAAAAAACAGTAGTACTCTTATAAACGTTCTATCATTTTGCAAATCATTAGAACATCTTAGTAATTGAAAATTTTGTTGCGTATAGAAAATTAATATTCTTTCACCATTTTGTCCTGAATCAAACATTAAGAAACACTATACCTTTTCTGTTTTTGTATTCATCTGGAAAGACAATGTCCCGTCTTGATGTTAACAAAGCCGGACCAAAATAATCTTTAGCGCTTGTATTTGTAATAATTCTTTTTAAGTTTTGAACACTTGGTAATTTGGCAGCAATAATTTGATTCACATTACCAGAAATCGACGCTAAAATAAAATTAGGTGAATTACGGGTGGTCTTTGCAAACTTTCTAATATCCCCCACATGCCTTTGGGCTTGTAAATGAGCTGCATCTTCTGTGTAGTCGTGTATGTATTTATATTTAACGATAATCAAAATAATCACGTTTTCAATACATTATATTTATACTTTCTTTACCTTTATAAAACAAAAAACCTTCCAAAGACAACATTGTTTTTATTTTTAGACTAAATATAAATTTCGCATCCATATTGTGATGGTATTATAAAAAATATTGAAATGTGCTGAAAAAACCTTGATTAATAAAAAATTTTATCTATGTATCCGTTAGTAATGTCTTTTGAATAGAATCTGGACTTTGAACCATGGCTGCGGAGTCGGACTAAAATTGCCCGTCTCCGACTCCGACTCCGCTGCCCTGCTTTGAACACAGAATCATGACATAACTTAACAAATTCTAAAAAAATACTTTATATAATTTAATATGTTGTTTAATTTGTGCTAAGTAATGTAAAGGTTTTTTTTAAAAATGGTAGGTTAAAAGTAATATATTTTAATAAATAAATATAATAAATAAGTATTTTAAAACCCTTGTGTAACTTAAATAACCAAAATTTTACTGTTCTTGAAATAATTCTTAAGAGTTGGTTCAGCTTCAACGATTAAATATAGGATAAAAACATAAAATAAGTAATTTGAAAGATTTAAATGAAATTAACAACTTACAGTGAATTTGCTTCTTTAATTCTTTTCATCGCAAAAATTCGAATTTATTTACAATATATTTTTTTCAAAATAGTAAACAAGGAAAGAATATTACTGAAATAATCACTTTTTACTTACACAACAAATTTTGTTCCTTAAAAAAAGTGAAATTGTTGTTTAGATTATTTTTATATAATAAAGGTTACTTCGTATTTATATATACACGTTGATCCCGTCGTTTTTTCGTTTTATTTTTAAAGAAAGTAAACAAAACACGATTTTTGAAGAAATGACCAAATTAATTGGAATCGGTATGGAAATTGAAAAAAACTTTATAAAAATAAAGAAAGAAATAAAAATCAATAAAATAATTGTTTATACGAACTATCATTTAAATATGTTGTTGATATTCAAATTCGTTTTTGATATTCAAATTGGAAACATATTTACGCTATTCATTACGGAAATTATAGGAATGAAGAAATTCCTACAGTTGTTTCCTATTATGTAGCTTATTTAAACGCTTATTTCTAAATAAGTTTGGTAAACAGCCGCCGCCAGTGCGTACTTTACGTGATGGTAAAAAGCGATTTCTACAAACTTTATCGGTTTTCCCAAGATCAAAAGCCGGTGACCAAAGTCATAGAAGACTTTCAGCAGAAATTATTGAGGCATTTGGTGATCGTCCGACGACATTGCAAAGAAAGGTTAGTGTTGCTGTTGGCATTTCTCTGAGAATGGTTAATAAAGTTTGGGCCCAGGAACAAATAAAGTTGTTAGGAATTAAAAATGTAAGGAAAATTTTTGAAAGAAAGTTATATTAAATATGTACAAATTAAAATTTTTATATAATTAAATATGTAACATTCGAAAAAATAAAATTACTAAAATTAAGATCAATTAAATTGCTAATAAAATTTTTTGAGAGTTTTAATATAATATAAAAAGTAAAAAACTGTATAATTTTTATGTGAAGCGATTTTAAAAAAGTAATAAAATTAAATGAAACGATTAAATATTTTAAAGTGATATCGTAATTATAGAAATAATAAAAAAAACAAATATGAATATTTATATGTATTTTTATCTATATCGGTTTAAGATTTATGAAATAAATAGTTTCTATAAAAAAATAAATTTGTTTAAATATTAGATTTAATTTTTTTTTGTGGTATAATAAAAGTTTTAATGTCTGATATTAATAATTCTGACGAGTTTCCAAGAACCTCTAATATGGCGGCCTTTGCCACAAACTCGGACCAATTAATCTCCAGATTGAT
>MQRK01221737.1:41302-60048 GCA_001938485.1 Girardia tigrina
TAAAGCCATCACTTTTATGTTACATACAAAAAAACCAATAACAGCCCAGTTCCAGACATGGATCAATTATCTCAGTAGTTTAGATATAGAGATGGTATACAGAAAAGGTTAATTACATGAAAATGCAGATATGCTGTCTCGAAGCAAATGTGACGCATGTACCCAGTGCCAAATGCAACATGAAGACGCAAAATCAGACAGACTTAAAACGCGATTATTAGTGGTTACAACAAGAAGTCAGGCAAAAGAAGCACAAAGAGAATGGATACCCAAAGAGAAAAGAAGTGAATTAATCACACAGACACATAGATTGCTATGTCATGCAGGAGCGGAAAAAGTTTACCAAAAATAGTTTCCAAGAACCTCTAATAAAAGTCATGGAAGTTTTTGCGTGTTTAAGAATTGTTTCGCAATGATTTTGCTCAGCGATTGAAATTTTGAGATAAAATTCTTCAAAATCAGAGTAGGGATATTAATTTGATGTTTAATATCGCTTTTCGTGATGAAGCTGAATTTCATCTAAACGGTTGTGTTAATACCCTCAATCAATTTATTTATGATAAGGAAAATCCATTGGCAGTTATGGAAAAACTGCATAAATCTCCACCAATAACTCTTTGGGCAATGGTGTTACCTCGATTTGGAATGCACTTTAAAATTTTGGACACAACAATAAATGGCGATTGTTTGAGAATATAAGAAAAAGAAAATTAAAATGTTAATTTTTATGAAATTTCATGTGTTAATTATTTATGTTTAACTGAGTTTTGTGTAAATTCATAAATGTAAGTTTAAATTATATATATATATATATATATATATATATATATATATATTGAAAAACAAAATTATTTGCATTGTTTTAATGCATCAATTTGTATAGAGTTTTTAGAACAAATAAAGATTTCTAAGCAATATTGATTTTTTTCATTGGTTTTTCTTATCGTTGTTGAAAGTAAAAAGAATAAATGAGAATTGAATCTCTTCCACCGAGGTCAAATCGGAGAATTTTAGAGAAATCTAAAGTAAAAAAGACGAACATTAAACCGACAAATATTGCAACGATGTTCGACAAGAGATTCGTATATTATCAGAGTGCGCGAAGCACTGCTTCTAATTTGATATGGGAAGGGTCGGCTCGAACGACATTAAAATGGAAATTAAAGAAAATCCAAGAATTTCTAATATCTCTATTAATTCCCAAATAGAAAACCGAAGATGAAAGACAAATCACATAATTCTTACTGCAGCAGACCGGAGTGGTACTGCTGCTACCGGGAGATTTAGCTGAGAACGCAGAAATTTGAGAAGGAAATACGGCCCTCTTTAGGGCCAAAATTGGTGATTGGACAGTAAATTTCGATAAACATTTTGATAACCAGAAAACTACAACAGGATGCGAGTTTAAGAACTCTGAGCGTGGCTGCCGCGCTCAACCTGTCGCTCTGCGATCAGCAATAGTTACTTGGAAATTCTCAGTGCTATTGTTTTCTCATTATTTAAAGAAACATCATACAGGGGACTAACGTATTGGGCTGGCCAAAAAGTCATTGCGTTTTTGAGTACGTCCTAATAAAAAGCTTGAAAATATAAAATGATGTGATAAAATTTAAATTTAATTATATATTCTGAAACCTTAATTTTCAGACTATGTTTATACAAAATATTAATTGATTTTGTTTTAATTTATTACTTTACCGTCAATTCGAAATGGAAAATCAAAATGNNCATATTCGTCATGTTTTGTTGCATTATTTTTGCAAAGGGAAAACCGCTGTGCAAGCTCATAAGAAGATATGTTTTGTATATGGTAGTGACTCCTTAAAACTTCGACAGTGTCAATACTGGTTTTATAAATTTCGTTCTGAAAAATTTAATCTAAAAGATGCACCACGCTCCGGTCGACCAGTTGAAGTTGATGGCTACAAAATAACAGCACTGATCAAATCTAATCCACATATGACGACAAGAGAAGTTGCAGAGATTCTGAAAATATCAAAGTCATGAAAATCAAAATCATATCATATCAAAATCATGAATCATATCAAGGTTATCAAAATCAATTATTTATCAGGTTGTTCCAGTCCCTGTCGATGAGGCAGAGGTCGTCAGCATAGGCTAGTCTGTTGCTCTCAAGGAAGCTTCCATCTTCATGTTTCATCATCACTCCTCCAGAGAGACCGTTCGATATTGCTCTTTTTACAACCGTGTCGAATACAATATTGAACAGAAGCGGCCGTAAAACACAACTTTGACGCACTCCTTTATCTGTGTTGAAGGTTTCATCACCTATAGAACCTTCGAATCCCTCATGGAAAGCTTTGATAATCTCTAACATTCTCCCCTAATCCATAGTCTCTTTCAACAGCTCCAAAGAGACTCCCGGGAGATAATGTCGAAAGCTTTCTCCAAGTCGATAAAGATGACATACATATTAATGTCTTTGTATCACGCTTTCTCCTGAAATTTCCTTAAGATACTTATAGCCAACTGAGTTCCACTTCCCGGTCGGAATCCATACTGCCACTCGTCCAGTATCGCTTCGGTGATCGGAGTGATTCAGTTTGCGATGAAGCTGGCTAGAATCTTTCCTCCTACATCTAAAAGAAAAGAAAAGAAAAGAAAAATTCCTCGGTAGTTATTTGGATCTTTTTGAGAGCCTTTCCCTTTGAAATGAACCACCACTTTGACCTCTCTCAAACTAGGTGGGGATGCATCTAATCCGTTCCATGTGTTCTTAAAGCACTCCACCAGTAGATTTAGTATTTTAACACCACTTATAGATTTCAGGGATCAATCCATCCGATTTACGAGTTTTGACACGCATGACAATTAAATTTATGTACTAGGTTAGATTGCAAACCACAAACTGTTTTCAATTTGCTTGAGAGGAAACTTGAATTTTGGATGTGACAGAGACTACTTTAGCACTACTTATTGTTCTACAAATACTCTTCTTAAATGCTCTAAATCATTCAGAATATGGTATTTTAATGATTTGTTTGTATTCTTCAGATTTTATTCTTTTAATTGTTTCTTAACTCGTACATCTGTACATAATTTGTCTAATGTTATCTTAATGTTGTGTTCCATTTGCTTGTTTGTATACATATTGTCGCTTAATCACCTTCTAAGAATATTTAAACCCTGATTTGTTATTTTAAAACTGGACGACAAATTCCAAACTCTGTGAACAAGCCCTTTTATCATACCTTCTCTATATTTTCCTCCCAAAAACTCTGTGGTGTTGTGTACAGTCCTGTATCTGTTGCTTTTCTGAATAATTCATTTTTATAGCCTTCATTCATCGTAGTGACAAGAATGTTCAGAAATCGAAGTTTATTATCTACTTCCAATTTTGTGGAATATTTAATATTCGGATGAAGACTATTCATGAATGTTAGGAATGGTTCTATGAGGGATTGATTTCTGAAAACCAAAAAGACATCATCTACATATCTCTTGTACAACACAGGTTTTTCACCAGAGTTTTCACCAATCATCAACGCCACATAAGTTTTCAAATTATTCACCATCATGCTCAATGCATCGTTGCCACATTCCCGGTAACTTATTGATGCCATCCTGGATGAATTACTACAGTTTTGAGTCAGCCCATTGTTGAATATCGTGTATTACAGCAGATAAAATGACATAATGTTTTCCTTGCGAGGCAGATTTCAGTGGTCCAAAAAGGTAATGATTCGAGGGGGGCAAGACTGGCAAGTATGATGGATGTTCAAGAATGTTGAGACAAAGATGATTAATCTTCTCTTGTGTGATGGTAGCCGTAAGGGGCCTCGCATTGTCGTGCTGGAGGTAGAGAATCCCACGCGACATTCGTTTTCGCCGTTTTTCTAAAACGGCTACATTCAATTTTTCCAACAGGTTGCAATAATATTGGGCAGTGATACTCTCATTAGGTTGCAAAACTTCCATCAAAATAATTCCTTGTGAGTCCCAGAATAGACTTAGAATGAATTTCTTTTTGGTAAGGAGGATTTTTGATTCCATCATTGGTTAAACATGTTCTGAGGCCAACTGTGCCTTCACCAAGAATGCTGTTTAATTTCTTTATAATTATTGGCAGTTGACAGTCCTCTCGTCCAGTAGTAATAAATGATTTTTCTAATATCTTCTCGAGAAAACTGCATTTTCAGTACGAATACTCACTAGAAAAGCAAAAGTCATTTGTAATAGATTTAAAAAATGTTTAATTTCATATAAATTAAGTTGTTTATTATAAAAGTTCTGTTCAAATTGTGAAAATTTTAACATATATTGTTAACAAAACTACTGAAGAGTACATGGTAAAAATTTCATTAACCGCGTGTTGTATGTTGTTTTAATAATCGAATTATTATTTATATGAATTGGCATAATCGTCGTTTATGTGTTGCAGGTTTTATTATTGTGAGAAATATTTAGTGTGTGGATGTTTTTGTGTAGTGTTTGTATGTTTAAATGTTGTAGTTTGATTTGGGATTATGCCTCTCCTAACCAGATGGATTATCAATATTTAATTTCTTATAATCTGAAACTAATTTATTTAAATTTAGCTTTAATATTCAAATCTTAAATTTTTATTATTGCAACTTTTAAATAATTTTAATGATTTTATTTTTGTAAATTTTTAAATAATGTTTTAAATTAATGTTTAAAAATGACTATAAAAATATTTTATTTCAGCCAATAAAATTTAAATTAAATATTTTTAAATAAAGTGGTCTTCTCAAGTATAGTTCAGATTATGATGAGAGATATTGAAAATTGATTGATGGATCTAAGTGAAAGCAATACTATTGATCATCATAAAGATGATAAGAAATGTGAATGTAATAAATGTTCTGTCAAATGTATGAGTTCTCTTAACAATTATGTTGTTAAAATATTTTAGATTGAAGAATAATAAATATTGACCATTGGTATTTGAATTTATTATTACAATACCGCGAATACATGGAACTAATTTTAGAAAGCTTTATTCATCGGCAGAAACTTTTGAGCCAAACCTGTAATTAAAATTTTTTTGGCAATATGGACAACTCGGTTCCAGACCAAAATGTAGAATCATCGCCAAGCAAGGTGGTCTAACTAAAGCGTTCATTGAGCCCAGGTGTGCCGCATCAGGAAAAGACCATCACTTGCGAGTATACAACGCCTCTTGACTGAAACTCCTGTGTCTACAATCACAAAGACAGGACCACGACCCGTCCCGGGATTCAAATTTGGACAGGCCACCAACCCATAAGGGTCGGATTGCGTTAAGCAACTGGAGAAGAACCAACTAAGAAAGTTAGTTCTTACAGGAGTCTTTGTGAGAAACGCAAAAGCAGAGCTTTATTTTCTGTATAAAGAATGGATATAATTTTTTTTTGATTTACTAGCTAAAAAATATAATGACGATCGCTTTTTGGAAATGACGCTCTCATACTTGAAATGCTACATATATCGTAGAAGAATGTGGCCTAATCGAAATATTTTCTTAGCGTTCTTTGCTCCATTTCAACTGAAGATTTATTTAAATAAATCATAAATTATGATCTTCGATGAAAATTTATATCTAATAAAGTTATAGAAAACCAATGTCTCAATTTAACTATTTATATCCAAAATTATCATTATACTTTAAAATCAATATAATATATAATAATTAATTTAAATCGGGAATTATGTTTTACATTTCTATTTCAGTGTTTGCTTCCGGCACTTTTGCTTCATTCAATAATTAAGCTAGACAATTAAAACAAAATATCGTATTCGATTAAAACAAAAACAGAACTCAGAATAGTTGAGAGAAAATAAATAATATTTTTATTCAATTCAACAAAAGAAATCAAGAAATTTAGTCTATATCAACCAATAAATATAAATGCAATCTTTCGATCTTTCTTTCAGAACGATTCGTTATTGACGAGTCTTAGAGGCCGACTCATATATTTCGGTTCGACCGCTGGACCATGAATCGACATTCTCGCTCTTTGATGCATGAAGTCGGAAAAAGATGCGGTCTGCTTGCTGAAATTCTTTCTGGCATTATAATAGAACTCAACTAAAGAAGTAATCAAAGCAAACGTCAATCCGGCAGTTAATATGTAAAATACTCCGGCGACATTTATCAAGGTAAGCGGTTTCAGTTTTGACTGGGTCGACTCATCTGTACATTTACCTTTTTGAATCCACCAGAGCTTATAGAGACTATCAAGATACTGGCTCTCTCGTAATTTCAAAACTGCATCATTTATTTCGTCTTTCATCGGATAATTCAATGCTGTCGCAATTCCGTACCCTTTATCTCCAAATGGACTTCCAGCCATAATCGTTTCACAAGGTTCTCTATTATTGTAATATTCATTCATTCGAGATTCCACAAGAAATGCGTATTTTCCTTTTGACTTTAAGACACGGTTTACACCATTTTCGATTGTATCTGTGAATACTGAAGGGCTTCGTTTCATTATTTTCCCCATCTCGTTAAATGGATAAAGTTTTGTGGTTAAAAAGAATTCTTTCGTTGACCCCCAATTTAGGGAACCAAATTCAATACCAAGTCCGGGTTTGAGAAGGTCAGCAAAATCATTTATAGGAGGGATCATCAGAGAAATTGTAAGAAATGCAACCAAATTGGCTGTGTAGTAGGCAGTCATGATTAGAGTAAAAAACCACCATACACTACTAAGAATTCTTGCTCCTGGAGATTTAGGGGCTAAATCGACTCCCTTAATAAATTTTAATAATTAAAACCAAATTTGATAAAAAAATATAATTTTTTTATGATATTTAAATCAGATGTTCCTTAATTGCCCAGGTTGTTTATATAGTACGTTTTACAGACTCACCACAACCTAAAGTTTAGGCTTAAAAAACGATGTCTTTTATCTTTGAAAAAAAATATTTATTTTTCGAAAAAATATCTCTTTAAATATCCTTTATTTTCTCTTTAAACTAAAATTTAAACTCAGACAAAAAGATTCTAGAATTTATTATTCTTCTTATTCAGTTTCGATAAAAATATTTATTTCAAATCGAAATTCAGAAATCAAAATTATAGTGTCAGAAAAAAAATCGTTTTTCGATTAAAAATTTGTATTCGTTAAGTTACTGAATAATAACAAGTTTCGATTTGTCAAGATTCTTTTTAAACAATTGTATCGTTTTCAATCATCAAAATTGAAAAAGTAATTTAAACAAAATTCATAAACAATTTCGACAAAACTTTCAAACAATTTCATTAATTCGTAAAATTTTAAATAGTTATTTTTAATCACTAATTTCTCTGACCACTCGATCTGATTTGTCATCCAATCAGAGCGAGTATTAAATCAATTTGACCAATTTGATTGATTTTTTGATCGAATTTTGTCCCACCAAAAACATAACCAGATTCTGAATTATTAATCTTTCTGGATTGGTTTAACACTTAGTAATGGTTGCCTTTGAGGACTTACTCAAGTTTTAAATTTACTTACAGACCATTTTTTAAACAACTGTAACGATCCTGGAAAGAAAAAAATGATTCTGTTACACATCCTGAACAAAGATACAGAAACCAAAAAACGTTGATATTCTTGATGTGTCGAGAGACACTTGTGCGATCACAATTCCTGACCTTTATTTATGTGGATCGATTTGTTCAAACAATGTTCTTCGAATTCGCTAGGTCATCCTGATCCAGGTGAATTGTTTAAATTAAATTTTCCATTTTAAATTTCAAATTCTATTTTTGCGTCGTTCGTTTAATAACTGTCTTTCTCCAAAAATTCAAGAAATATTGTAGTAGTTTCTGTTGCGTTTCAATGTTCATTAAATTAAATAGTAGTAAATACCAAAAATGTGGACTGAAACACTTTAAATAAATAATTAAGTAAAGAGGAATTGAATTGAATTAAATTGATCAACTTAAAACTAGCAAAAACTAAGACGTTTGTCTATTTACTTAAAAAAATAAAACCACCAGAAATGATGCCCCAACTTAATATTATTTTCTTAACATTCGATCAATATCGATCCTCGTCATCATGGAAGATCACACTCTACAAATATTGTTCAATCCTCATGAATGAAAATCCTATATTCTTTTATCATTTGTAAAGTTTGCGTTTTATCGGTTTGAATAATTGTTGTCATTACAACTCTACTTGTAATGTTAATAAATGTTTAAAATATCATATTGATGTTGTTAATAAATATAATTACGATTAGTTGTGATATTTAAATTATTCAAATCTATACACCATAGTAATATTGCTTTTAATTGAAAATATAAATATATTTTGGCGATTTACCATAAAATATATTTATATATTGGTGTCTCTGGGCCAACCGCCTGGAGGTGGCAGTTTCAAGTATATCTCCCAGGCGGTACAGGTCCAGGGCGACTAAATTACGTCATGAAGTATCAAAGTTTGTAAAAATCATTCACGAATCCATCAGGCATTTGATAATTATTTACTAATGTGATGATTTTTGAAGTCTCTTAAATTATTGAATTAAAGATTAAAAACATTTAAATTTAATGGTAAATTATAAAAATAAAAATAGATATTTATTGTTAAATAAATACGTGAAAGTTCAATACAATTAATATTTAAAAATAAATGTTTTAGATAAAATGAAACTAGTAATTAAATAAATTTAAAATAAAAGTTTCAAAAATGTATTTTCTGAATTTTCATCAGAACACAATCACGAACATAATAGTAAAATTGTTTTGAAAAATGTCAATGAAAAATATTCAGAAAAATAAAAATACGTAAATAAAAATTATATAATAATTTATTGATAGAAATTCACATAAATAAATTCCCAATGGATAAAATTGTAATTATTTGTAAATATTTGACAAAACTGGAAGGAAGACAAATAAATTTTGGCTTTCCCGAATCATAAATTGCTAATCGTATTAGCTCATGTTTCCTCTGTTTCTGGCTTTTAATCACACTTTTTATTTATTAATAATTATTTATTATTCATAATTTAATGTATTTCAGCCACAAATAAATGAATAAAATAAATAAATAATAATAAAGGAATAAGTTAACTTAAATCATTTAGTGTAAAGTTGAAATGTAATAATCCAGGAAAATTTATCTAAAAAGCATTATATTTTATATATTTTGAAAACCCTATCAGATTTTGTTTAATAAAAAATAATAATTAATGAATACATAATATATTATTATTTTCCCAAAGAAATAATATCTAATTCAACCGAGTGTAAAAATGACATTTATAAAAATATAAAATCCATCCTTATGAAAATTTATTCTCATTCAATTGAAAATAGAAATAAAAATAATTATAAAATAATATGAAATTAATTTATTAGATATTTTTCACATAAAAAATCAAAGAATTTATATGAAAAGAATGTTAATTAAAACGAACCATTGATTTCGTAAAATGTTTTTATTTTAAATAAATTATTTAATTTAAATAAATTTTTGGCAAGTCAAAACAATTTGTTAAAACAAAGTTTGATAATTTTAAAATCATTAAAATCAAATTTTTATTTTTTTAAATATTGACGATATAATTTTATACAAAATGTACGTTAATATGTGAACGGATGTGATTAATTGTTTTGTGTTTTACTGAGTGAAAAAGTGCGCTCGAATTAAATGGCTTCGTGTGTTACTGTGCATAATTCAAATACAGATTTTTCCGTGTTTTGTACTGTTAAGAGAACTCACACATTTGACAGAACATTTATTACATTCACATTCCTTATCATCTTTATGATGATCAATAGTATTGCTTTCACTATAATCCACCACTCAATTTTCCATATCTCTCATTATAATCTGAACTATACTTGAGAAGATTATTTTATTAAAAAAATATTTAATTTAAATTTTATTGGCTTAAATAAAATATTTCTATAGTAATTTTTAAACATTAATTTGATTTTAATTATTTAAAAATTTACAAAAATAAAATCAATAAAATTATTTAAAAGTTGCTGTAATAAAAATTAAAAATTTGGATATTAAATCTAAATTTAAATAAATTAGTTTCAGATTATAAGAATTAAAATATTGATCATCCATCTGGTTAGGAGAGGCACAATCCCAAATCAACACACAACATTTAAACATGCAAACACTAAAAAAAATAATTACACACCCAATATTCCTAACATGTACTATTTCATATTCATTTCTCATTACAGAATAAATTAGTTAAATAATTAATTAAGAAACAAATAAATGAAAATATAAACAAATTAATTATAAGTAATTCTACAAATAAAAATAATTTGATACTTCAACATTTTTCGCCGAGCGAATGTTTGATCCACCTAGAAGGAGCGAGAGTATGTTGCGAGCACATGAAACGGATTTTCGAGTGAATGTAGTGGAAAGGAATGAGTCTAACGATACGCGGAGAACCATTGACTTTGCAGAAAATGTTGATAATGAAATAAAGAATGGGAATTAATTTTCGAAATATTTTTAAATGTGAACAATGTCCAAGAATTAAATAGAAAATGATTTCAAATCAACAGGAGAATTATCTTCAAACAGTGATGTTATAAAAGAGTCAGTTCCAAAAGAAAATGTAGCTTATCAACATAATAGAAAATCATCGTATTATCTTCCATCAAAGGCAAAGTAAAATCTTTAAATATCTCGATGAGTTCTTATCGTTTGATAGATTGCGAGAATTGTGGAAAACCTCCGTTAACTCCGGCATCGAACCCTATATCTCAAGTGAAACCAGTTTCAAATCAACCTCTTTAAATAGTCAAAACAATGAATCGGAAGTTTTCAGAATCCAATCCACGAAAATGACAGTCAAGATCTCTGTATTTCAGGGGTTTGCTGTTGTTTGTTCAGTTTTGCTGTTGTTCTGACTTAAAAATGAAATGATTTCATGTCGTCGAAGTTAATGTTTCAGCAAGTCTGGATAGAGTTGAAAATGAAGAAGAAAGAACCAAAATTAAAAAATAATAATATATAATTTAAAGAGAGTATCTAATTAAATAGATAAAAAATAAAAATTGTAATTAAATGGCCACAACGTAGAAAAAAAGAAAAAAAATCAATGGTGGCCGTTTCTTATTGGAAAGTTGTTTACATTATTCATTATGATTGTTTTTTTTAAGTTATTTATGCTGATTTTTGATTGCGATTATTATATTGTATATTTTTTGTGAGAAACGCGTGTTTTTTTCTGAGGTCGAACTTTTTTTGAATTTGGGAAAAAGAGAGTGGTTAAGGTAATGGTATTCTTGGTAAAAAAAAGGATTATCGAATTTGCGATTTTGGTCAAATAAATACCTCACAACATACTTTGAAGGAACGAATGCTAAGAACTAAATTTTTTCATCAACTGTGAGACTATTGAGACTTTAATCCAATGAAACAAATTTGTCTCCAAATGCCTCTAGAAAAATGATAATAACAGCCTATATGACTAGAATTCGGGAAAATGGATTCAACTGCTCTTATCATTGATAATTTCTGTTATTATCATTGATAAAGTCTATCATAAAAGAAATTTAAGAATGGTTTAGATTAAACTCCTTCGCTTTATTCAAAAGTCTCCTATTTTCTTGAGAAGAGCAAAAATCAGTGTTAACGATGTATCATTTTCATAGCATGGATAGTATAATATAATTGACAGAATAATGATGGAACTACCTTATTTATTTCATCAGCATACCAGCGATCACTTTCCCTAAGAACACTAAGATTGTTTTGAGTTCCATATATCAGTAATCTATCTTTATTATGGCCTGAATAAAACAGTAAAAATAAATCCCCTCAAAATGTAAATTTATATATATCCTCAATTGTCATAAATTCTCTTGATACAGGAAGTGTGGGACTTGGAAAGTTAATTTTTCTAACATACCGTATTCGTCTTTTGATATTACTAAACGTCGACAAGTTCACTGTTATCTGTGTATCTACGTAAATTAGAGAATTTGTTATAACAACAGAAGAGGAATAATAACTTCCTATGGATGCACGTATAATTTTACTTAATGTCCTCTCAGCAGTAACTGCTGTTATATCAGCTGGATGATTGTGCTCAAATGAAGTTCTAATGAGAGTATGTCCTTGTGTTATGGCTATTGCAGGGCTGGTATATCCCAGGGCTAAATTCTGGGATATTTGAAACATTTACAATATATTTTTGTAATTTTTTACATTATCCTTTTAAAATAGATGTCAATTCAAAACAAGTTTAAAGTTATTTTGTGATGACTGAATAAATTCTACATCCATTTTCACATAGAAAATTAAACACTTCTAATATATAGCAATTCGATTTCTTTTAATGATTAAAACAAATGTATTTTTATTAAAAAATGATTTTAGAAAATATAGTATAGAAATTTTGATTTTAGAGATTCTCGTTTTAGAATTTTTAGTTTAGAATATTTGGTTTTAGAAAATTTGGTAATATACCATACACACACATACATATCTATATATATACATATACATATATATGCATATATAGGGTTTTTTTAGAGTCATTTTGAGTGTATCATGTAGACCCAACCTTTGTAGATGTACACCAAAAAATATAGCTATTTATAGGTAAAGCATCAGTTCATTAAAAATACACACACTGCTATTTCACCCACTCTCTCTCCCTCTCGCATATACACGCTTATACTCAAGGTCATTTATAATTGTTTACCTATTTAATAAGTATAAGACATTCTTTTGTTCTTAACCCTTTAAATCCAGTGTGCATGTGTGATGTAACAATTTTTGAGTAAACATAAATGTTATATTGTGCGCCCACAATTTTTAGGTTACACCCAGCTGAAAACCTTTAAAAAACCCTGATATATATATATGTATATATTTTAAAATCTCATTATAACTACAAAATATTAAAAATAAAAAAAAATAGTTGTTTAAACGAACACAATTTTGTGAATCTTGAAATTAATATATGTTTCTCGAGTTTTAGATCAAATAAATCATTATTTCTACATCGTTTTTCTAATGCTTTTGAAATGGATTATAAACAGTCTATTAGTCATATTTCATATGATTATCGTGTCAAGTCATCCTCGATCCTATGGTTTAACTGACTAGATGGCTGACTCTATCATTTTATATAAATGAAATCTGTATCCGGTAATTTGTATATTGGTGAACACTCTCTTCCTCTTGTTTACCGAAAGAAAACTTCCATTTTTGAGTTGACTGCAGAAAACCGTCATTCTGCAATATGGACGTCGAGGATTTGTCGTTTCTTGTTAGTGCTGCCTGCAGGCCGTCAGACAATAACTATGATTAATGACAATACTCCCACGATTACAATCATTAAATTATAAATGATTAATGAAGCAAAATAAATGGCTTGATTTCTTTTCCAAAAAAGTAGTAAGAAACTTAAAATTTTTTAATGGAGGCGAAAATAATATTACTGAGAAAAGAAAAAAAATAAAATAAATGGATGAGAGTTTTACTCGTTTGTAGCGTTATTTCTAAAACCTGAGATCCTTCAATTAACGTTTAAACTGCACTCTGCAATTTTATTGGTGATTTTAAAATGACGTAATGATTATATATCAATTACAAGCCAACTTACTGATGCATAACCTAAGTAAATTTACTTTTTAAAATAATTTGTTCTGAAGATAAAGCTTACACAAGAGGAATTAAAGAAAAGAAAAATAAATTTTATTAAGGTTAACGATTTAAATATTTGTTTCTTTCACACCCGATGTTTAGTAAAATGCAGCTGTTATCACTTATTTCACAAACGGAAAAATATTTTCAGATTTCAGCTCTCAGGTATAAAAAAACAGTTAAAAGGGCCGTCTCTTAAATTATTGAAAGATTCACAACATTATTATGTACATATTAGACTCTAATTTATATGAGACAATACTTTATTGCTAGAACAAAGAATTCTGCAATTGCTTTTGTTTCCTTCACTATTTGACTATATACCGACTATATTGCATCAATACTCACTATACTTATTTTACTATTGACTTATGGGTTGAATGATGATCGCGTACTACACAAAACCTGGTCAAAAAGAAAGAAGAAAAACAATGAAATATATGATACTAAAGTAACGGAAGATAGAAGCAAAGAATAAGTTACTATTACAGTAGATACCGCTTAAAGAGAATATTTTTGGGACTTGAAAAAATGTTCTCTATAACCGATATTTCTCTTTAACAGATACTTTTTACAAGGATAATTTTTAAAAAAATATCAAAAAAAACTTTACTAATTAACACATTTATTTTTTAAAAATAAACTCAGTTATTTTTCGCAAAGTTTATTTTTCAAAAAGTTCTCTTTAACCGATTTTATTCTCTTTAAGCAAGTTCTCTATAAGCGAAATCTACTGTATTTCCAATTACAATTTGTATGTTTGTTTAAAGTTTTATAAAAAACTAAATAAATGTCAACAATAAAAATAAAGGAATCTTATCTAGAAGAATATGATATGAAACACAGGGTCTGAAGTGACTATATTTATGCTTTCTACCAAACTTTTTTAAATTAAAGGAATATAAATAGAAAGTTTGAATTCCTAAAATCGGGTTTGTCTTAAAATCTATCAACGTTGACGGGAAGATTTTTTTACCAGAATAAATGTTATGTGATTCTTGTAGAAGACTTCGTTACTTTATCGACCATATCCAAGTAATTTTAGAGGATTTTAGGAAGATATCTTACAAAAATATTGTTAAATTATAGAAAAGACGTATTGCAATAAAATGTTGACGAATTCAGAAGATATAAAAATCACCAGAAACGATTTATTGATGCATCCTAAATGCATAAAATGACTTCTATTACAGGCATATCATATTGACTAGTGGGCCTCCAATCTCTTTCAATGGTATTGAGCCGAAGTCTCTTAAGAGTGTCCACTTCAACTAAAAAAGCTTTTTCCGCGTCAGCTTTCCACTTACGATGTCTCTTTGAACCCCCACTAAAAAGCGATCAACCATATTCGGGTGTTCCATGATTTAGCATTCCTTTGGCCGTTCCCGTGGACTTTGAACATCCAGTGAAGAGACAGTTGAAATTTCCTTTTTCTAATAAACCCATTAAACGGAAATTTAACACAATTTTCTAAGGAGATCGTTTCCGGGAGATTCTTTGAAACATTCGTATCGACTGTTGGTATCTAAATTCGGCTTGTAATTGTTGGATTGTCTTCCTTCTTCCTGGATTCGCCGATCAGTTTTACCCCACCTCACAAATCGCCATCACAATAGTCACCTGCTTTTCTTCTTTAATGCTTCTGTTGGATTTGATTGGATTGATTTGCTTCTTCCGTGTGATCTGTCTTGTAGTGTCTGGTCAGCAACTCCCTTGATGCATAGCTCCTGGAACAGTACTGATATGAATAAGGTTTCTGCTTGTCCTGTGCCATTTCATGATCTGTCTATTAAGCTCCTGTTGTTGTGCTAAGACATATGTTGTCTAGTAAGACTTCTTAATCTCCATATCCGAATAATGCAGCAAAAACCTCATATAACCATAAACTGTACTCATTGGAAAAACAATTTTCGAATCCATCAATTTAGAATTTTGTGAAACAAATTTGACGAACTAACGAGCTTGGATAGGAAGGCAGAAGCATAATCAAACCTAAGTAGTGTCCATAAAAAGTGTAAATGGTAAAGGGTGATGGTTTCCTTAAATAATTGCAAATTGGTTGAGCAATTCATCAAACCCATCCATCATAGAAACTGAAAATATTTTGCACATTTTAATAAATATTAAATTTTCAATAATATTAATTTTTTACTTGAATTCATTTCTCTCTTAATTTTACTTGTAGAAAAAGAGTTTTTGGTTCATTAAAGCAATGCATTTAAGTATATCCCATGTTATTCTTACTAAGAATAAATATTTTTGTAGAAATAAACAAATAATAAAACGTGTTCATCTATTTTAATATGGATTTTCTATTTTTCTAATGTTTCTTTTCTTTGCAAATCTCCAGAGGAGCGCGGTTAATCCGGCCATGGCCGCCGAGTCGTGCTGTTGGGCAATTTAAACCTCTCTGTGATTATTGAATCGATTTTATATTTAATTATACGAAACATAATTCATCTTTCTACAATTTGAAGAAAAAAAGAGAAACTAAATGAGAACAGATTTTATCAAACTCTTAAAAGATATTTGTGGATTACTGGAAAAATAAAGTTGAGAGATTTTACATGTTTTTGTTGTAAACCTTTTTAGAGTACTAATACTAAAAAGTTTTCTACAAAATAATATTTTACTTCTATTTTGTTATATCACCACATTTACTCCTTGCAATTTGGCTTTATAGATATTCTTTTATGTATTCTTTCAATGTATTTTCCAGTGGATTATAGCTTTCCGGTTTTACCATATGCAGTCTTTCCTGACCTTAGGCTTTGACTTCTCTCCAAGACTCAACCACTCTTCCCTTTGCTTCTTAAACAAACAAAGACACAATTTATCATATCCAGAGACAACACTTTATAAGAAGTGCTACCTAAGGCCATGGGCCTCTTCGTCTTTATTGAAATTATGAGCTTCAAATGGAAAGCCCCTCATCCTTCTGTTTTTGAATGCGTTTGTGCGGGATCTCAAGCTTTTGAGTGAAACCCATCGAATAGAGGTGGTGTAAAATTTTACTTAATCTCCATTCATATCAATAAATATCAAATCTGTTATTTTCATGGAGATTTTCATGTAATTTCCTTGGATTTTCTTAGTTTACAGGTTTGGTTCAAAAGTTTCTATCGAAATTTCAATACAAATGAATATCAAACAAGTATTTAATCATCAACATCACATAAGTTTTTAAAATATTCACTATCATGCTCAATGCATCGTTGCCACCTTCCCGATAACTTATTGATGCCATCCTGGAAGAATTACTACGGTTTTGAGTCTGCCCATTGTTGAATATCGTGTATTACAACAGATGAACCGACATGATCCTTTCCTAGCGAGGCAGATTTCATTGGTCGAAAAAGGTAATAATCCGAGGGGGCCAAGTCTGGCGAGTAGAGTGGATTTTCAAGAATGTTGAGACAAAGCTGAGTAATCTTCTCTTGTATGATGATAGCCGTATGGTGCCTCGCATTGTCGTGCTGGAGATTGAGATTCCCACGAGACATTCGTTTTCGCCGTTTTTCAAAATACATTTAATTTTAATATGAATACTAATATATTTGTGTGTAGATAGGTCACTACAGTAAAAAAAATAAAATGAAAATTATTATTTTATGTGGCTTTTGTTAGGAATTCGGAAAGCTCGTAAATTTTTTGAATTTAAAAAGAAAAATACAAAACAGTTTAAAATGTTAATTCATTAAATATTATAATTTTGCGATTTAAAATATTTATTTTAAATTAGAGTTTAAAAAGTATTGTTGAAAACATGTTACATAATCTAAAAATTAAATAAGTGAATATTATGTAAAAAAGAGATTTTCAAATAATAAATTAAATATTTTTGAGATGAAATAAAATAGGAGATGTTGAAGATGTTTAAACAGAATTAATAGTTTCACAAATTAAATGCAAAATAAAAAGAAAGTAGATTCATGAATTTATAAAATTAAAGATAAAAGAAAATAATCAAAGTAAATTTTAAAAAATGTTTTGTTTAAAAAATTATCATATCTAAAAAGTCAAAATAAATCTTTTGTTAAACATTAAAATTTTATAAATTTTAAAAAAGAATAGCTTAAAATATATATACAACATTAAAAAAATAAGATTAAAAGTTTAATTACAAATTTTAAAAAAATAAGAAGTCATGAAAATTAAATTTTATGCACAATCTATTTTTAATAATTAAAATTTATATTGATATTTATATTAAGCAATTTTTACATTTGCTTTGTGCAGAAATAGCTAAACATCCTTTCTAATAAATTTGTTTGAAAAATCGTTAATTTTTATAGTAATAAATATTTGTATCATAAACTCTAAAATCTAAATAAAATATGTTCTTATGTTTGTTCGGGATTCAAATAATTGACTATTATAATTTGGAACTTTGAAAATTATTATTTTTATTTTTAATCAAAAACAAAATATTATTAAATTTGAAAAGAAAGATGATTTTTTTGACATTTATTTTGAAAAACATTTATAATTTTATGAAGCATTGGGTTTTTGTAAAAAAACAATTTTTTGTTATTTGTATAGTGACATTGAAAATTTGTTTGCTTGCACGAAATTAATTAACGTTTGTTGATTCTGGAAAAATAAATTGCTATTGAACGATCGATTTCGTTAAATTTAATTTTTTAATCGTAATTCAATTTGAATAATTAATTCTAATCGTTTCTATGGATTCTGATTTAAGCTTTGTCGGGGTTCTTTTTGGCGATCTTTAAATTTTTGATATTTTTAAAAACATATTTATATTTTAAATAAATCAAAAATAATATTCGATTAATTAAAATGAAATAATTCTCTAAAATAAAAATCTTTTTAAATTTTTAAAAAAAAGAACAGACGCATTCTTTTAAAATTTGAAAATAATTAATTGTTAGAAATAATCTCTAAAATAAATATTTAAAACCAAAAGTTTTTAAACAGTTATAAGTAAAAAATATCTTAATTAATTTAAAAAAGTTAATTCCATAAATAATTGATAAAATATAGATATATATATTAAAAATTAAAATATATTAAAAATTTTATAATTAAAATCTCTATTAAATAATAATAAATTTAAATAGTGATTAATATTTGTGTATTTTAAAAATTCGTGATTTGTATTTCAAAAATAAAAATAATATT
>MQRK01221742.1:10981-27292 GCA_001938485.1 Girardia tigrina
ATATATATATATATATATGTGTGTGTTATTTTATTCAATTTTGCATAAATCATATTTTGTTTTTTTTTATTAATTTTTACAATGTTTATTAATTGAAATATAAATTTAGATATTTAAAAATATTTTTATGGACATGTCCTGTAAAAATTCAATTCCTAAATATTTTTTTTAATTTTAAATCATTCAATTATAAATTATTTTTTAATAAGACTTTCTGTGGACAATTAACTTCAATAAAACATTATGATTTTTATTTTAGAACTTGATTTTAAAATATTCAATAAATTATTTTTTTAATAAAACTTTTCCGTTGACAATTAAATTCAATAAGTATTAGGATTTTTATTTTAAATAGTGTTACAAGATATATCAAAATCTTCTTTACAATATTCTTTAACTCTGAAGCTGTTATTTTAATTGTGATTTTTTTAAAACCTAAGTTTTATAAAAAGTTGTTCCAATTTAATTAGTAAAATATTATCGTTACACTATGATTTTTTCTAAAAAAACTTATTTCATTTTAATTAGTAAGATACTATCTGTGAACTATAATTTTTATAAAAAGTTATTTCAATTTAATTAGTAAAAATATTACCTATAAACCATAATTTTTTATAAAACCTTATTTCATTTTAATTAGTAAAAATATTATCTATAAACTTTAATTTTTTTATAAAAAGTTATTTCATTTTAATTAGTAGAACATTATTTTTAATTTATCTCAAATATAAATATTGTTTTTAATTTAAAAATATCAATAATTTACAGTTCACCAAAATAAACCCCTAACAACCAGAAATAACCAACACCATTTTTGCTTTGCTCGAAAACTTTTACTGAAAACGAAAATTAGAACAGTTGACAATCGATTTGTTCTTTTTCAGATTTTATATAATATTCAAAGTTAAAAATAATGTAGAAAAACTCGGAATTAGCACTTCTTCGTTTAAAGGTGTTTTCGGTGAACAAGGGCAATACACTTATTGCGAGGTTTTACTGAATTAAAAAATAATTCGAATGAATAATTATCACCGATATATTCTGTTTACAATGAAAGTATTTCGGAATTTCAAGCTAAATTTATATTTAATTTGTTGTTACTTTTATGTACATTCCAATTGTCCCTTATTCTGCCGAAAGACAATCTTTCAGTTTATATTCGGATAGTTTTTAATCGTTTTCATTTGTTGATAGACTAATCACTGAATTGTTTATGCTCATTTTCTTTACATACATAATGAATATAATTAAATTACAAATTTTAAAAACAAGGTTCAAAAAAATTATTTAAAATATTTTTGATAATTAATCTTCAATTCAAATCTAGTCAAAGAGTTCTTTGTCTTGATTTGAGGATTGACAGAGTGTTTGTTGA
The DNA here is from genome assembly GCA_001938485.1 of Girardia tigrina. Classification (NCBI taxonomy): domain Eukaryota; kingdom Metazoa; phylum Platyhelminthes; order Tricladida; family Dugesiidae; genus Girardia; species Girardia tigrina. The sequence continues at coordinate 12,357 of MQRK01221742.1, forward strand.
TGACTCGTTAAGAGATCGGAGTGGCAAGTGTGGATATGGAGTAGTCAGTCATTCTCATTTTCTTTGTTAAAATGATTTTTTTGATATCACAAATACGAATTAATTATTTTGCTGACGATTTTGATATTATTAACGATCGAAATCATTGCTGAGGATTTTTTATTTGTTGGCAATCTAAAATTTTGAAGAAATTTAGTAAAATTACCGAAGTTTGTTTGTGAAAGAATTTAAATTAAATATTTTTTTATGTAAGAGAAACGTTAAAAAAAGAAAAATAAGACATCGAACGTAACAGATATAAAAAATTCTAAATTCAAAGATAAATGGGCCCAACAGGATCAAAAAAACCATGACACTGCTACCACCGGTTAGTCTGTGGGGTAGCCTGGAGACAGCCGGAACAGAAAGCATATCTATATACACAAGGTTATACATATTAACGATAGATAATACTACTAAAATACTAATTGAACTTTGATTTTATATGAATCAGAATTGTTATATTCATCAAGCTTATGAACAGTAACTGTACGTTAATTCAATGAATATTAGTTGTTACTGTGTTTCAAATACAACAACATTACTATTGTATTATTATTATTATTTTACAACTCTGTAATTTTAGTGTCGAAAGAAGGGTTGTTTCGAAATTCTTATTCTGCGACTGGTCCTCGTTAATACAAAAATACTATTTTACTTAAAGTTAAAATTAACGATAATTCGTATGCATAAAGAGCAATATATTTCAGTTGCCTAAAACAATTGCAACCATTTTTTGCAAAAAAAATAAGACAACATTTTGAAACATCAATGTATAATTTTTTAAGTTCATCGTTAATTATGTCAGTAAGACGGTCGATGTTTCTAAGTCATTTGTCGTGTACTTGATCTCTTAGATAATCCCAAAGCAAATAATCTAGCGGGGTTAGATTTTGAGAACGAGAATGTAATTCGTCGAGGAACACCCATTTTTAACCCATTGGTTTCGTAAATTTTCATCTCAATAATTGCTCCAAGCCATAAAATTATTTCTTCGACAATGAAGAAGATATGACCAAACCATAGATTTTTTAAATATATATTTACTTTTCAACTATTAAGAGCATGAATTGTTTGCTTCGATAAGTAAAAGCTGTGCTATCCTGAATCATTCATTGCACAAATTTTAACGCTAGGTGAATTCACTGAATTTTCCTTATAAACAACAGGGTTTTTTTCAGATAAATAAAGAAGATTTTGGTTGTTAACAATAAGATCACGGATTCCCAATGCATTTAAAGCATCAAATAGAGCAGACGTAAAAATCACATCTATTTCAAAAAATCTTTATTATTTAAACAAATTTTATTTTTTACATTAAGAAATTCAAAAAAAATTATCACTTATATAATATTAATTAATTCTTATCTCCTTTAAATTAATTAATATTTAGTGTTATTCAGTTTTAATTTTATTTCAGTTTTAATTGTGAATTTTATTATAAAAGATTAACAAATTGGGATAAATAAAAAAATATATTTACAAAAATTTTGTTTGATGTTGAACACGAGAGTAGCTTTACCAAAAATATATTTTCTTTAAGGACAGACTACTCTTTAATTTTTTAACAAAATTCTTTACGCCCGTTTTCATCACCATGGTTTAAAGCCTAGTCAAGATGATACTTGAGACTTTTTATTATTTCATTTGAGATGTGGCGTTGAAATATCAGTGGAATTTCTTTCACCAAGCTCATAACTTTCAAATTCTTTGTATCCTCTGTCACAGTAATGAGCACACCAGCTCTTAAACAATTATTGACTAAATTTCCAGTTTCTATTAATTTTCCTGTTTTCATTTGCGAAGGAGATTACAAAATTTCTTTTAGTGAAAACGCCGATATGACTCACCGAATATTGAAAGATTTTATTTATTCAATTTATAATTAAGATCATCGGATTTATTGGTACTTTCACTTTATCTCGATCCCTAAAATTTTTCATAACTATTTTTTATAATTATTAAATATTGACAAAATGTTGATTAATAAATTATTTATTTATTTCTAAAATTTATATGAATTAGTATGAATCTCTTTGATTTACCGTGCACCGACGAAGAGGCCGTTATTCTCCTCCAAGAGAATAATATCTTGTCAACCGAAAGATTTTGTCCGAACAACCACAATATGAAGCTATACTTTAGTCAAGAAATCGGTATTTTGTTTTTATTTTTTTATTAATTTTTTTAACAAAAATTTTAGGGGTCGAGATAAAGTGGAAGTACCGATTTATTTAAAAATAACATTTTATTAAATAGTCTTCGACCGATGATAATATCAAAAAAATTTGAATGTCCATATCCGATCTTGGTAGCAGAAACACTATTCCAAATACAATAAACATCATCAGAGAATACATCTCACATTGATAATTAATGTAGTGTATAGAGTACTATCGTCTTACTCACACCAGGCGAAAACAGTTATTCCTACTTTTATTTTTTTATTTTTTGTCGTATAGTTGCTTTCGTTCAATCATGTATTTTACTTGTTATTTTTATTGTTGTTCAATATGTAAAAAGCCGTTTTTTTCGATAATTAATAACGAAAGTTAAAAAAAAGGAAGCGCAGAAAAGTCGTATGAAGAATTAACCGATATCAATAAAATTTTGTGATCAAAACGAATTCATTTCAGAACAGAGTCAAAGCAGCTATAAGGACGGGTCAAAAAGAAAATGAAATGCGTTTACGGAAGTAACTTTATATTTTCATGAAAATTAAACCAAGCGAATATCGAATTGCCCTATCTGTTTTACAAATGCAATAAATCAAAACATTATTAAGCCATGTTGCCGAACAGTGAACATTCATCTTTATTAATTTAATCTATAATGGGAGTATACTGCCTCTACAGGTTGAATTCCACTGTCATCCTCCTAATTTTTATTAAATCAATTTGAAAATTATTAACGATATAAAAATTAAATATTTAAAAAAAATCAATCACAATTAATCTTGACGACAGAACTGTTATAAAGTAATATTAAATTGGCTTGGAATTAAAAGAGTACTAAATCAAACCGAAGAAATATTATCAACGTTTCCGGAACACAAGAAACTTTCCTATTTGACTGGAGCAATCTATTAACCGCTTATTTGACGATCGAAAAAATTTTCCTATTTAATAGTGATTCATTAACAGTTTATTTGACAATCAACAGAAAAATATTTTTATTTTAACTAATTACCGACTAACTGTTTCATTGACGATTAACAAGAAATTTTCCCATACAATTGGTCACCCACTTATTGTTCTATTAACGATCAGATAAAAGTAATTTGATTATTTAGCAATCCCTTGACGGACCTTTTTCGTTTTCGTTATTGTGATCTAGAATTTTCTTTTTTTTCATTAGTCTTTCCGTTAGAGTGTTAATATAATTATTGTATTTATAGTTTCGTTTATTACTTCGATCATATTATTTTTTTTATTACGAGATTGCGTAGTCGAGTTAATAAGATACATTGGTCTCATTAACTCGCTTCCGCAATGATAACTTTTCACAACATCGTAAAGAAAATCGACAATTACCTGATTAATGATTATCTGATTCAATTTGAGATTAATCTCATCGATGTCCGATTGTAATTTATCAATTGTTATCTGCAAAATCTCATTTCTCATCAGCCTCTTCAATCTATCGAATCATCAAACCCGTTTCTCATCAGATTCTCGTTTATTCACACTCATTTCCATTTGCAACAACTTATTATCGTTCCGCAAGTTATCGATACTCTCAATCAACAATCTCAAATGGACGATCTCCTCGATTCTGACGTGATTGACGAGCTCTTTGTTCTTGAGACTGGCACAACAGCAGCCGGAGAGGGTGGGCCTCGCGCGACACAGACCCAGATGGACATCCATTCTGGCTAGCTCGTCCTCGTGACCGCACGAATCGAAAGGACAATGCACCCGAAGGCCACAGACCGCCCTGTTGGCGTCATCGTCCGGTAGAATCGATTCCGACAGATCCAGCTGAGTGCGCGGACACTCGGCCGATCGCCCGGGACAACTCTTGTCGCTACCACCCGCCAGACGCATCTCGAGACACCGCCGACAGAACCTGCAGCCACATCCCACCGACCGGACGGCCTCTGTCAGCACTGAACCGCACAACACACACGACACATCGCTCCGGTCACTCACGTCCACTTTCCACTCGTACTCATTCAACATGAACCACACCGACTCGAAATTATCGTTCGACATTAATGGAGAAATCGAATTTATTATTTGTTTTGAAATAATTGTTAAAACTGTTTTATTTAAATAACGATAATTTGAATTTCTTACTAATTGAAATGGATTTAAATGATGCATTAAAACAAATAATTAGGTTTTATTTACTTTTCGTGAATTTTTTTAACTATTTATTTTATTTAACATTTTGTTTATTTTCTTTTTTTCTGATTACCACGTTTTATATTCATTTGTATAGTTTTTTTGTTTGTTTGTTGGGTACTAATCTTTTTTATTATCGGATAAAACTGAAATTTGGTTAAGTTTTTCATTCTTAACTCTGACTACAGAACTATTTTTTTACTCATTAAATAAAAATGAGGAGTTGGTCCTAGCGCAAAAGTAAACTCACAACTGAATATATTTCATGTCGTGTGTGTAGATGGAGCGCAAGAGTACATTCACTATATACTATATATATATCACTAGTTACTGAGATGCAGGTAACCGATTTCGTATACTGATTTATCCCTCTGGCATTTTTTGAAATCGTTTGGAACGTATTGTCCCAATGGTAGTCAAAGAGATAAATACATTATTTTAATGTATAAAATTCCCTTAATTGTTTAATTATGCAAAAATGATTCTAGCACAAAGCACTGGAAAAAAATCGAAAATCGGCGAGAAAACTTAAGTCAAAGTTAGTGTGAGGAATATTTTGCATGGTGTTTGTTGTATGTTGTTTGATATGATGTTTTGAAAAATTTGATGGAGCATTGTCTCCGTGGCAATTCAAATTGTGAAATTAATAAATGTATTTAAAATCCAATTACACTTCTAAATAGTTACAATAAGCCGATGCATAATAATTATTCGAGGTAAAATACAAACATCAATTAAAAGAGTGATTTTTTAAAAATATATTTTTTATATTTAGTGAATTATTTTATTTCTTTCTCGAATTTAAAGTTGAAATTCGGTAAAAAGACAATATGGAACCCAAAGAAATAAAAATTTAAGTAAGAGCAAATGAATGTTTATAGGTAAATCTCTGAAATATCGGATTTTTGTTCAAATAACAAGACACACTCTTATTTCTGTCACATCAAAAGTTCAAAGTTTTCTCTCAAATAAATCGAAAACAGTTTGTGGATTGCCAGCTAAAGTGGCACATAAATTAAATTGTCACTAGTATCAAAACTCATACATCGGAAAGAGGAGATCAGTGGCATGAGCAGTCGGTGCAATAGTAAGTCGGTTGTAAACAATTGAGACATTTCCATAATTACTTATTATAAACAATTCACTTTGACCATACGTTTCCTTTTTTAAAAACTTTACTACTTTGTAACTTGTTTCTGGTTCCTGACAGACGTTTGGCGCACTCATGAATTTTTACTTAATTTTATTAATTTTATAATCTATATTATTTATATTTAATTTATTATTTATTTTATTCATATTATTAAAACTATAACTACTATATATATATATATATATATATATATATATATATTTAATTTATATGGTCTGGTCAGTTTTTAAGAAAACATACTCTAGTGCCAAGATCAGTTCCTCGTCGGATTGGCAGGATTCGTTTCTTTCTAGTGATTCATGCTATTATTTACCAATCATCTCAATCTGTCTGCCTCTTTTAAACCCTCTTTGGTATTCCTCCGTGTGAGGAATATTTTGAATGTTTGATGTTTGACTATTTTTATTTCATAGTAAAAATAGATCTTTGGGCAACTCTCCCAAACATATATTTTTACAAAATTGAATTAATGTTTTTTAAATAATTAATGATCATTTTTATTAAGAACATTTAGAGAAGTCTCGTTTGAATTTTTATTAGAATCACATTTAGAATCATTATGACTCTCAGAAAGTCTTTCATCGTTTGTCATCCTTCTAATTGATTTTCTTATTTCTGTTTTTAATCATGATTATTCGAACAATATTTCTAAGTTATTTTTTTAAGATATTTAACCATTAAAAATATTATTTAAAAAATAATAAGTTTTACCATTTCTCAATAAATCCCAAAATAATAAAAATGTCATTAATTTATTAAAAATGCATTTAATTTAAATTTTGCTAAAAATTATTACACTTAATTTTAATTGTGAAATTAAAAATATGAACTTATCAAATGATTATTTTAATTATATTCGAATAGTTAATCACTTTAAATTTAAATAAAAAATTCCAATTTCCATCTGGTGGGAGAATCACCATTCTAATTTCAACATACTTAAATCAATATACATCATTCATACAATTTTTAAGCATTCAAACAATTTCAAATATTCCTCACAGCAATAAAAGTATAAATAATTGATTAAATTTTATAAATAAAAAATAAAAGATTTATTAAGAAAAGTATATAAAATACCTAAAAATTATAAATTTTTACCATTAAAAATCTAATTAAAAATTAATTAAAGTTAATAAAACCTTAATTAGTTTTGCACTTCGATTCAGTTGAGTAATAATATAAAGAATGGAAAAAGAAACAAATTTCGAACAATATTGCATATCCTTTCATCAATCATCCACGTATTTGAACATTATCTGTCCATCCTATTAAGTTAATTTGTTATATTAAATAAATAAAAATACCTCTTATTTATATTTAATTAATAATAGTTGTGAAGAAGTTCACCAATTGGTTTTCAAATAAAGACCTTGTTAGTTAGCTTCCTTAATTTATAAAAGAAACAAAACTAAAAAAACCAAAACGCCAAAATTTATAGTTCTTTAATAATTAAAAAATGAAAAAGAAACATCGATTTACATTTTCTCCAAATCTTCAAATTAACACGAAAATTCCAAATCGAAAAATGTTTGTTTAAATTTGTCAATTATTTTGCGAATGTTCAAATACACAGTAATCAGGAATTCTACTTATTTCCGATATATTTTGCAATTTGTGCTCATCTGCAGTGACAATGACAACAAAATATTAATTTTAGATTGTGAGAAATGCGATTTAAGAGTTTTCGAAATGAAATTTATTCGTTGAAAGTGAACGAAAATGATTCTGTGAAATCAGTGGTGAAAGAATTGGGGAAGATAATCGGGGAATTGAGTTTCGATATTCTGTTGATATTTGAGAACAGAATTCTTTTACACAATGATTCCATCGGGAAGTACGAGATCGATGAGGAAGATTTTGTGTTGTTTGATTGCAGTAGAGAATATCGAGAGTGAGTTTGAGTAAGATGAGACGGTTATTTATTACTTGATTTAGATTCAATAGGAAAAGTTTTCTGGAGGCAGGTGAGTGAACGTGGGTGAGTATTGATGATATTGTGTTAACGATCATTTGCAGATGGAAGGTGGAGTGAAATATCTTTGAATGATTTGAGGGATTTTATCGTTTATTGATCAGGCGGATCCAAGTGCGCGTGGAGGAAGAATCGGCGAGTGATCGAGACACGAGAACCTTTGTCCTGGAGGCGAGATTGGAGGACACAATCTTTGATCTGAAAGAACTTCTGCGTCTCGAATTGGATTATGGAAAGAAATTCGAGTTCTACAAAGGCGGGAGACTGCTGGGAGACGACGACAAGACGCTCGCTGATCACCGCTTCGACAGCGGGGATTTATTGACGTAAGAATTACGAGTATTGATTGAACGATGATAATCATTGATTTTGTTGACAGAATTCGATGTGAGTGTTTGTGTGAGTATCGATTTTGTGAGTTAATCATCGATTTCAGACGTCACAATCAGGTTGAGTGAGATTAGATCTGATGGAATATTGTGGCATTTAATCGCATGTGTTTGTTAGAGTGCGCGTGATATATGGTGACAAAGCATATTTTATTGAAGTGAGACCAAAAGACACAATTCGAGTGTTGAAGGACAAATTATCAAGTAAATATTGGATATTAAACTCGGATATATTGCTTCAGTACAATGCTGTATATTTATTGGATGATTATAGAACAATCGATGATTATCATATTAAAGAATCAGATACAATTATAATGACTAGCAATCTGTTATTATCATTACAGTAATATAAACACTTATTTTTATAAATGTAGACGGGGTGGGGGAGGAGTACACACGATATACCTATGTCCTTTCGAAAGCATGCCAATTTATAAAAGGTGTATAGACGTGGAAGGCCATTTTAACAAATTCGCTGAAACAATCAACGAGGTGTCGAAAGAAAATTGCGTCTTGTTGATGCAAATCGATTTATTCTCCGACAAAAATTGTTCTAATAAAATCAATAACGATAGCGATTATAATATCGCGGTAGATCGAGTGATACGAGACGATTCACTAAAAATATATTACAAAATAGAGTCAATGTAAAATTAATAATAACTCGTGTGATCCTTGGTTTGATCCATTCTTTCAGACCGTCATTTTCCTTAGCGTTTGTCCCAATCAATATCGACTTTGAGCCATTCATTATCGATTGCTCCGGCGATTGTAAATCGATCATTGATCGCGTATCAGATCAATTCAAGTGTTCTTCACATTCATTGGAATATTTCACCGACAGAGAAATGTCTCTTCAAATTGAGAATATCGATTATTTCATTCGAAATTGTCGCCAGAATTCGAATATTTATTTCTTCGTTAAATTCTTGTAATACAAATACTGATAGAAATGTATCGGATAATTGTTGATAGGGTCGACGATTTTGTGGTGATTGAAGGATTGGGTGAAGGAGCATTCGGAAGAGTGTATAAATGCAGAGAGATTCGATCAAGTAAAATCGTGGCCGCGAAGCAATTTACATTATCGGGAGGGAAACCAGAAAAAATATTTTCTTTCCAAAGAGAATTGGAGGTCATTAAATTATTGAAAGATCATTCGAGAATAATCAAATTTGAGGGACAAAGAGAGACGAATGACGCTGCATACTTGCTGATGGAATATGCACCGAATGTAACAGACATGCGTAAAGTCCGACCTGTAAGACCCTCGTAAAATATTTATTGTAATAAATTTTAATAATCAAGGGGATCTTATAGGTCGGACTTTACGGTAAATCATATGTGGTTACATGAATATGATAATTAATTGTCAGGGCAGTCTAGGACAGTACACGAAGAAAAATGGAGCTCTCGAAGAAAATGCAATCGCGAATTATGCCAAGCAAATATTAGAAGGATTACAATATTTACACAACAATAACATTGTCCATGGGGATATCAAAGGTCTTTATTTATACAAGAAATACGTGTTTAAAAGCGATCTTCAGGAGACAATATTCTGTTAGACAACAACTGTAATATTAAATTATGTGACTTTGGATTGTCAAAGAGTTTAGTAAAAATGTCAGCCTATGATTCCTTACAAAGGCACATAAATTCATTAGTTGGCACCGTCAATTGGTTGGCTCCAGAAAAAATTTGTGGTGAAGAGTATGAATTCGCCGCGGATATTTGGTCATTTGGAGCAACAATGATCGAGATGGTTACTGGTACGTAAGAAATGATTAAATCGAATATTCAACTGATATTTAGGGCACATACCGTTTTATAAGTATGGTAATCCTGCAAAAGTGATGTTTAAAATTGGAAGCCTAAAGCAAATCGAATTTGAATATCCTTCAAATAGCGATACAACGATGAAGGAGTTCATTGATCTTTGTTTACAACCAGATCCACGCGAAAGAGCCAAAATCGATCGATTGTTCAACCATCAATTTTTAATAAAAGGAACATAATTATTCATATTTGACATTTATGTTTTCAGTATTTGTAGCTGTTTTTTACTAATTTTCACCATTTTTAATGCTTTTTATTAGTTTGCTTTATATATATATATATATATATGTATCCTTTAAATTTCGAAACCTATTTTGAAGGCTTTTTACGCAATGATGTTTTACAAACTTTGCACACTTACTTAATTTTTGAGGGCATTAAATGATTATGTACAAAAATTTGATCGAAAAAAAATTTTTAAGGTCTCAAAATGCGAATAAAACGGCCAAATCGAAGTATAAAAATATATAATATATTTGCCTAAAAATTTTGATTGTTTGTCGGTCATGCTACGAAATGTGAAATTGCGGAAGAACTGGAATGAATCCACGTAATGACGTGGTCAATCTGCAGAGTCCGCATCATGACGGTTCCACGGTTATTCGAGCATCAATGACAGTAGGGGAAAATGTACATTCTCTCTCACTACACCATCGATTGGCATTTTTCATCGTAACCATGGTAACGGGTACCGATCCCATGTGGAAAATGCAAAAGTTGCTAATCGATCGCTGCACAATACTAAAATGTGCTAATCCAGAGTACAGTGTACTGTACAAGTGCAAAATCAATAAATTCAATTTCATTCAATCTTTTATATAGATCTGATAGAGAAAGCTATCAATATCCATGTACATGAGCTGTAAATCCTGGTTGAATTAAGGGATCATGATGTCATAGTTTAAGTCGTACATCAAAGTCTTGGATATATCCAGGATTGAAAGCCTCACATATATTGGTTTATGAAAATCCAGTCTTCAGCATATGTATAGTACGCATAGTATATTCACCAGGTTTTATGTATATATGATCCTGCTGTGGAAGTTGTAGTATTTGTAGGACTTTGGAATGAGCTTCTTTGCCAACTTCCAAACATATACAATTTCGATTTGATTCTGATGCAAATATTCTCCATTTTTTTACCAAAAACGCTGTTATTATACAGTTTAAACTGATCCTTGGAGAACTTTTTGACCACTCATAAATTTATGGCATCCAAATATGTTATATATGAGGATGCCTTGGATAGATCATAATCAAATTATATTCTAGCTAGAAAGCATTTTTATTGACAGTGTCTTGACCAACCAACATTCTAAATTGCAAGCATTTCATTGAGAATCTCCTCTAAAGATATTGTTCACAACTAACTTTTGCCAAACACAGCGGCAGCCACAGTATCATAGGAAACGAATCACATTTGACCGAATTACAGGCAGTAATATTCCTCCAATTTAAATCTTAATCTTACAATATAAATATTTGCAATGTTTATCGATTTAATATATACATAATTTGATTGACTTATTTAGTAATTTGATTTATTTGGCACTATCTAACAATATTTAATATTTATTCATTTATTGACTATAATTAATCCGAATATAGCTGACATAACCAATTTGGTGAATTGACAGCGGAAATCAGTTTTGTCGTTTATCCACTAATAAAAGTTTAGGTTTCAGTCATCGTATCGTCGTTCCCTCTGAATTCCTGAAGAATGATGTACAGAATAACAACCTTAGAAGTCGAGAAGGCAACAGTATTCTTCTCATTGTAAATAATTAAACAAATGATAATCTCATTCAGAAAGCAAATTGTAAATAGTTAAAAGTTTAATTGATACTGGTTTGGAATGAAGACGACGATTTATTATTGATAAATAAATAGCTCATAAACGGATTTATGTCTTAATGGAATGATTGAGTATATAAAAACTAATTAATGTTATAACAGTGATTTCTGAAAAGTACAATAATATTTGTTGGTTACAGATTAGCAACAATGATGCCTCAACCTTTCAACAAGCAAGCAAGAAACAAGCATGAGAGAAGCATGCATGAAGAGTCAAATTTTATTGTAAATAAATTATTGATATATAACTCTAGAAGGAATTGAAATGCAAGTGAAGGCGTAAATAATAGAACTAACAGTGAGATGACGACTGGATAATAAGCGAGTACATTGTAAATATAATTATATAATTGACAATTGGATTATTTGAAAATATAAATATTTAATTATTACATTAAATGAATATATAAATTGACTATTGAATTATTTGAAATTTTAATGCTATAGCTACTTAAACCGTTGTAATATTTGACGAGTTATCAGTATTGAATATCATTCATGATTATTATAAAACAACGTTTTGATAATTATGCAATTACGATAATGAATAAAGATAACCTAAGTCGCTTGCCTAAATCGATAGTCACACCAACATGAGAGAGACGCAGCCACTGAGTGTCACAATCGACACGCAGAGCGACCAATTAGAGGAATATTTATGACGTTACGATCATCCATGATCGATCCTGAGTTATTTTGGGGGGGCATAGCCTCTTCCTAACTCCATAGAACCTTAAGGCACTCCAGACTTGTAACTACTCGTTCGATGGCAGACGAGGGAAGTGCATCCGACCCCTTAAATATAATAAATTGAAAATAATACACATCGGGTCGTAGTTGACCCTTAACAACCACTGGGGGCTCTTCAGCTGTCAAAATTTTATCACTCGAAGGGATCGTGACACATATGTATATCGGACATTGCCGAATTATCGTAGAAATTTATTCTTGAAACATTTGCGACATATCTTGTCTTATTTTGACGAGTTATAAGTATTGAATATCATATCTAGAAGGTTGCACCTTTAAGATTCTAACAGATCACAAGCCTCTCATATACATTCAGTCCACGAAGGAACCATCCAACAGAATAATGGAGACACATAGAATTTCTTAATCAATTCTCGTTTCAGCTGCCATGCATAAAAGGCTCTGAGAATATTGTTGTGGATTTCATTTCAAGGACATCAGAGAACCCAGAAGATCTGACTGAAATAACGATATCCAAATCTGATCTCATCAACGAGCAAGAAAAAGAGAAACATGATCTTCTCATAGACAATGAATTAAAAGTCAGACAGAGGGAGGAATTCTAATAGACGTAGCCAATGGAAAGAAGCGAGACATTTTACCCTGCAAGTTTCGCCATTCCGAGTTTCAGCGACTGCATGACATTGCTCATCCCGGTTCGAAGGGATATCTCAGCCAGCTTATTCAGTTAATAATTTATATTTACTGAATCAAATATAAATAAGAAATTATATTATTGACTAATGAATAAAATATATGATCTAACAAAAAACAAAGAGGTCGGATAAACAGCAAACATTATGAGAGACCTTATTCTGCGCCCCTCATTTATCGGGTGGTGGATTGTGGCCATATGCCAATTACTCGCCCCTACAACCGTTACTGCAAATATTATAGCTCTAATTTTAGAATTTTATAACATTCATTTTAAACAATCGTCAATAAAATATTTAGGAAGTTTTCAATATAAGATAAACACGTTAAAATAACATACACCTTGATTGACGGATGAACCATGAACGGACAAGCAGTATCACCGACGAAACAGTTATCATTGACATAAAGATACTCTTATCGCGGGTTCGTCAGATGGAAATACAAAGCATCGATCAAGTCTCATCCTTCAGAGTTTATATAAAACAGAATGGACATTTTGACTTACGGTAACATCGACATGTGTATGTAGAAATAATCTTAATCAATTTAATCAAATGAATAACAGAAATTAATAAATGAATGAATAAAATCAATGACAAAGTGAATAGAGGAAAGACGGACGTGAAGTGCGCTTGAATCGTCAGGCGACCGGAGTAGGCCAAGTCCGTGTGACATTTGATCAAACAATTCACTGACCGGATGTCACCGACAATGAATACAGATCCAATTCAAACAGCCAACACTAAGCAAATCTATTTCAGTCTCGGTCATCAAAATCAACAACATGCAGGTAAGTCTCGTTCATTAATCACATATTTGATAATCAAAACATCATTTCTCAAAACATTCTTTTTTATAGACAAAATTTGAAATTGAAATGAAGATTTAGAGCTGAAGTAAAATGTCTTGTATTCGATGATCCTTGAATCATTGATTAAAAATTTAATAGCACAGCATCTTTCATTGAAGTGAGACCAAAAGACAATTTGGGAATTGAAGGGAAAAATATCAAGTAAATATGGGATAGAAAACTCAAAAATTATGCTTGTGCACAATGGTGTTTGTTTATCGGAGGATAAAACAATCGATGATTATCATATTGAACAATCAGATACAATTCACATGATTAGAAAACTGTTATCATTGCAGTAATATAAACACTCATTTTTATATATGTACGCAGGGTGGGGAAGCAGTAGACCCGATATACGTATGTCCTTTCGAAAAAATGTCAATTAATAAAAGGTGTATAAAAGTGCACGTGACATATGGTGACAAAGCATATTTAATTGAAGTGAGACCAAAAGACAATTCGAGTGTTGAAGGAAAAATTAACAAGTAAATATGGGATAAACAACTCGGATATATTGATTCAGTACAATGCTGTATATTTATCGGATGATAGAAAAATCGATATTTATGATATTAAACAATCAGATACAATTCAAATAATTAAAAAACTGTTATTATCATTGCACTAATATAAACACTTATTTTTTGCAGTGTTTTTCGATCAACTTAGTCGTTGTTGCAACAATTAAGTCGTTGTTGCAATCAATTAAGTCAATGTTATATTGATAAAGTCAACAAAACCAAACGACGAAAATTTTTCAAGTTAAATACTTTGCAAGATTTTCTGACATATTTGAATATATCAAATGTTCGATAATAACCGTTGCAACCAGATATTATAATTTCAAAATATGCGAAACTTATTTTACTTTTTAACTGTGATTCTTTAACTGAAGTCTTTGATAGTTGATAAGTTTGTTTAGCTAGAGAAGGTGAGACAAAATCGTTGAGGAAAATTGACGATCGATCAAAAGAATATGTTTGTAGTTTAGAATGAAAACTTTATTTTCATCCTGAAGGATGCAAAAAAACGTTTGAGGAGTTTGGTTATATGTTTTCCAAATGACTGCAAATGAATA